>JACXGM010009154.1:0-10974 GCA_016801145.1 Umbra pygmaea
TTTGAAATATCAGAGCATGTGCAAATTACTACAGACATGGTATCTTGGGTGTTATGATATCTTCTAGCTTTTGCGCCTTTGGTTCCGATTTCATAGGTTCTGCTTTTGTGGGCTCCGCGGGTCATCGGGGCGACTTGCACCAGGTGGGACTCGCCAGGGACGGCTTGGACCCCGCCAAAACTGCTTGCAGTTCTAGTTTTCTCTTACTGTTATATGATGCAATGACATTACAATGTTAAACTATTCCTGTTTTTCATTGCACGTTTTTCAATGTAAACCAATATTTCTGTTTTTATATAGCCTATTTAAACCTTTAAAAAAATCGGGCATAACCTAAATATAGCCTATAAAAACGTGTTTGAGGAAAACAAACCAAATCAAAAAAGTTGGAGAACCACTGCTTTATGGCACATTTTGGACTTGTGGTCAGCGCAGAAAACGGCGCACGATTCTTGAATGGTTTGAAAGTTTAACTGAAATGCTTACAATGGAATGGATGAGGAATTGACATATTTATTTCAAAACAAGTAGGCTAATCCTAAACCTGACATCAAGTAAGGTGAGAAACAACGAATTTCACACACATGGAAATATTCTCTTTATTTGAACGAGTGAACATGGCTCTTAAAAGGTAATTAAAGGCACCGGGGTTGCGGTGCCACCGGCTTAAAGGCACCGGGGTTGCGGTGCCACCGGCTTAAAGGCACCGGGGTTGCGGTGCCACCCGGCTTGGGCCCGCAATCGCTGCTCGCAGCTATATTTATTATTATGATTTTCCTACCTTTTGGGCACTTTTGGGGCCCTTAACATGCTCTAAAACTCTTGAAAATTTGCACACGGGTCATCAGAGCCGGGCTGAAGCTGGTACCTGGCGTGGTAGGGGGGCTCTACAGCACCCCCTGGAACAAGGATTCAAACACTTGTCCATATATCATAAACGCTTGCATGTAATAATGTGAAACTTGGTACACTTATAGATCTCATCGGGCCGAACAACTTTCGTGCTCTAAGTTTTACCTCAGCCCAACAGGAAGCCAGATATTATGAGTCGTTTATGGGTCGTTTATAAGTCGTTGGAAATGCCTCCTCTGGAATTGAATGTACTTCTCCTAGGGAATTCATCAATTTGCCCTAAAAAGTTGGTGTGCATGAAGAGGAGACATTGAGGATGCTAAATTGCAAACTGATTTTTGATATCTCGAACGGTTTGGCCGTGGCGAGGAAACAGATTCATGGCGAGAAAAGAAACACGAAACGTTATAACGTCTGCATACATTAACCGATCTTGATGAAACGTTAGAATTGTGTTCGTGCTAAGAGGCCGATCAGATAGATGTAACTATTGTGAGTCAAAGTTATAGCGCCACCAACTGGCAGCAGGAAGTGTGTTACTTTCTAAATGCTTTTGGGAAAAGTGGGGTGTTTAGTTTTACCTACAGTAACGACACTCAGTATATAAATTTGTCTCATCGAGCCGGACAACTTTGTAATTTACAGTCATTAGCGCCGACCAACAGGAAGTCAGATATTTTGGTGAAAGTCAGGGCTGGTGTCTGTGCTTATGTGGCTGAGAGTGAGTTTGCCTGCCTGTTAACTTTCACAAAATCATACATAGGGTTATACTGCTCTCTTGCATGTCCATTTACATTTACGGTACACTCGGAAAATAAAGTGCTAGTTGTCAATCACTGTGTGTGTTGTTTTTAAGGTAATATTATTTTTTCGGCTATAATGCATCAGGAGCATGATGAATTATAGCCGATAACATAATATATGCTTCCCAATACTATAGCGTTATACATTTCTGTACATGACAAAATGAAAGCGCAAGTTAATATCACAGTCATCATAAATGTCCAAGGGTTGTCATTTTAAACGAAGAACGCGTTGCAGACGCAAAACAGGCGTCTCGTTCGTCCAATGATTTGTTCCAAATGTCATCTTAAATTCTCCAAGTTGTACGTACAACGACCTAAATAATTTTCCATGACCAATTTTTCTGTTTTTTATATGTTAAAATGTTTGAAATATCCAATAAATTTTGTTCCACTTCATGATTGTGTCCTACTTGTTGTTGATTCTTCACAAAAAATTACAGTTTCATATATTTATGTTTGAAGCCTGAAATGTGGCAAAAGGTCGAACAGTTCAAGGGGGCCGAATACTTTCGCAAGGCACTGTAAATGCTGCCAAAGATTCGCACTTCTAAACACTGGAGGATTTACCTTTGGCGAAACTTGGCTACGATTGGCTCCAAAGGTGGACCTTTTCACTGACGTAATGACGCAATGACTTATACTTGCTAGCTTGTTTCATTTACATGTTCTTTGAATGTTAAGGAGCTTCTGAAGGACCTGACTTGGAATGACCAGTCCTACCAAGGAGTGATCCTTGACGTACAGTAGGACAAATAGTGACTCAAGTGTATTTCACTGCTCTTCTGACTGAGCCACCGCTGCATCCTGACTCCGCTCTGTAGCGTTTTTTTCTTCCCTCAAAACTTAAACATGCTCACACTACAAGATTTGAAAATTGTGGTGCATCACACGCTACACAATGTTATTAAAGGAGAATTCCAGGTGATTTCAAAACATAGCTCTGTTGTTTGAATATCTGAAGTGCTGTGCTGAGGTAAACACAGTTTTGGCAATACAGATTGTTTGAGGTATTCTCGCTACTGACAGCACTTCAAATATTCAAACAACAGAGCTACATTTTGAAATCGCCCGGAATTCTCCTTTAAGATTATCTTGCCAGAGGAAGCACCTCACATGATCTACGCAGCAGATCAGAAGCGGGAAAGCGGATGTAAACAAAATGGATACTGTAACACGAAAACTTGCTGTATAAATAATCATTGTTTGATGTGAGAAAAACCAGAAACTGAAGAATAAACAAGTGTGGATGAGAAAATGGTTGGGGAGACGGGCTCAATGCTCAACATGGAATATTTCGAAATGTCCATCACTTCTGTCTCATCGTAGACTTGTTTTCTATTGGCTATTGTTACAGTACTGACATAATCACAATCTTTCTCCGATTTGTGTGAGAGCAGATTGGGAGGTGTAAGATTCGATCTGTAAACGCCTCACATTACCAGATAGTCTGCATCAAACATCAGAACCGATCGAGGTCCTGGAAAAAAAAATTTCTCAGATTCTGGGGAAGGGAAAATCGGGCATAAATCAGATTAAAAAAGCGTTTCTCCAATAGCATATCAATTTCTGGATTACATTTTTCCATCTAATCAGGAATACATTTTGTGTCAAATATTGACACACACACGCAAACTCCCAGAGATAAAATCTGACAAACACACAGTGCCTGCCACTTGGAAATTGTCATTGCAAGTCCTCCACACAGCTGCCTTCATCACTGCAGCTTAGTCCTTTGGACCAATATGCTGAGTCATGCATGCAGTTTGTGTATCTGCATGTGTGCTTACAGTATGTGCATGTGTGTGTCTAAAAGCAGTGCAGAGGGTGTATGTATTTTGATTAATATCCTGTTAGGGCTGCATTGTCATTAATTAATTTTGAAAGGAATAATGCTGAAACATCTACCTGCCAGCTGAGAAGTGTTGAGAGATGACATACATTTGTGTTGTTACAGTTCTAAAATACCTCCTTGTGAGTTGTGCCCATTGTGGTTATGAGACAACACAACAATCTATAATTAGAGGGCATTTTGAAGAATGATGTAGCATACAAACGTGCCAAGGTAATTAAGGTTAATTGTCATTTGTAAGCAGAAAACACAACATGAAAATATGCAAATTGCATGCAGCCAAATCTTATCTAAACTTTATAGGCGCATGAATAATTCATTTTATACATTTTGTCCCTATATGCACCTTATTATAGCAATCATGTAATCAAGGAATTATTGTATTTGTAACAAAGTGAGTCAGAAGTCAGATTTTCTGAGTGATTGCAACTGCTCTGTTGTGTAGAGATTGTTCTATTATTACTGTAGTACGGAACACTTTTTCAGTCTTTCAAGGGCCGTAGCATATCGTCTTCATTCCCCCTCTACTGTCCAAGTTGCGTGGAAAAGCTACTGTCCACAGGAGGCTAAAGACCTTTGTCACGCAGACAAGCCCGGATTAAGAATTCAGAGGCCCCTGGGCACAATGGCCCTCATTCATCAAACGTGCGTAGAAACCAGTGTAGATCTGAGCACAGAAATCATCTTACGACGAGACTCACGTGTGATTTACAAAACATTCGTATCACTCCGATTCCAGTGTAGGAATGAGCGGCTGTTGATAAATCAGATGGTAAAAAAAAACGTAATTTAAATAACACGCCCACAAATATGCATGGTTTAGAGGCCTCGCCCTTAGAATTTACGACATGGCTAAGCGAAATCCGGCAAAAAAAATGATTTATTCTAAAATAAAATAAAGGCGCTCAGGTCTCAGTTGCAGGCCAACCACTTGGTTTTAATTGGAAGCTTAAAACCAGGCGTCGATTGTTCAAGT
Organism: Umbra pygmaea; assembly: GCA_016801145.1. Lineage (NCBI taxonomy): Eukaryota > Metazoa > Chordata > Actinopteri > Esociformes > Umbridae > Umbra > Umbra pygmaea. Next base: position 4,484 of record JACXGM010009154.1, read on the forward strand.
AAAATGCAGTGTTGACTGAGATTACTGCTATAGTCATTGAAAGTGTATTTTAAGTGTATTTTAAATAAAATAATTATTTTCACTAAACATTCCATGTTGTATTTTTTAAGTAGCTTTTTTTTACCCAAAATAGCACTTACTATATTAGAAGCTCAGAATAAGTTTCCTTCGGTGGCTGATGTGGCCTCTGATCTTCATTGAAAGGCACGTTCTCCAGCGCAATATCGTGGAGAACCCCGCATGCCATAATTATGTTACAGACCTGCTCTGGTGTGTATAGCAGTCCCCCACCCCACCCCGCTTACCCAAGACAGAGCCACCGGCCCTTGAGCAAACCTATACATCACTGTGTGGTTTGTGTGCCCACACGTGCGCACTGTTAAACCTGCGTCCCTGCTTGTTTCGGGATTTGCAAGCGGTGTTAGGTACTCAGTCAGGGCATAACCTTTTTCACCGAGAGGAATCACATCCAAACCGTTTCACCAAAGAACTATGTAGAACTATTATAATAATTGTAAGAGGGCGTAACTTACTGCGCTCTCCTGTAGCGATGTTCCAATGCTGCAGTTTAGGAAAATAAAGGAAAATACGCACGTACCACCCGGCCACAGGGCTACCATATTCAGAACAAACATCCTGGCATCACATATGATCTGAACGTTGATTGAATTAAAGTTTTTGCAATTGATAAATGTGTAATCATTCATGGATGGTGGCTACAGACGCAGTACAATCAATCGCCCAATTCGCCCCAATTGGAAACCCAGCAATCTCATAAAATTGTCTTTTTATCATAGTTTGAAAATACCAGAAAGGGACTTCATAGCTGCCAAAACTGCTGGCATACTTCGACTATTTTTTAGCTGTGATATACCAGACCTGTCCCTGATCTCCCGCTGAAAGGTCCTAATGTAGAGAGCGCGCATTAAGGTCCTCCAGATCTGCCATCGCTTCCACTACATGACTGCCAACGCGCTTGTTTAAATAATATATATATATATATATAATATGTATATATATATATATATATATATATTATTTTATTGAAATTGTTGTTTGCCTAAATACTGCCCTAATGTTCTAGGCCACCACAAATTGAAAGGGAAAAAATAAACCACTTAATAGCAATGTGCTGTATATAATTAATTTGTAATTCTGAAATGTAATTTGCAATATGGGGTAGTTGTGATGCAGACACATTCATAAATGATTGCTGGTTCAACAATTCACTGAACCGGGTGGTTATACCATGAACACCGCTAGTCACACTAGAGAATTTGGATACACGAAGTCAGACCAGACGTGAGATTTTATCGCAGCCTACGATCACGTTCAAATTGATAAATCCCTTGCTTTGCGTAGGAATCGGCGTAAACCCTCGGTACGCCTGTTTTAGGTCGTACGCATGTTTCATAAATGAGGGCCAATGTCTTGTAGGGCCCCCTGCCCCGCCCACAAAATCTAGTTTTTGAATTTCTTGTTACTATTTGCTGGTAACACCCATAGATTGTATGATTACTGGATGGAGCCATGTGTGCCAACATACATCTCAGAATTTCTCCCAAATTACGTTCTCAGGGAACTATTTTAAAAACGTGAATTATGTTATATGCCAACATATTTCGTTTTTTTTACGTTTGAACTGCACGTTTCGTTATTAGGCTGTATTTGTACTTCAATTACGTTGGTCCAGGACATTTAGATTTTGCGGATTTATGCGAGAACATTCCACACATTCCATAGCGTTCGAAATTATATTGCAACATTCACAGTTAAGGTTAGGTAGGAGGATACTAACGGTTAAGGTTAGGCATGAGGTTACTAACGGTTAAGGTTAGGCATGAGGTTACTAACGGTTAAGGTTAGATATGACGTTACTGAGGTTAAGGTTAGATTTAAGGTTAGGGTTAACATTACAAAAACCGATAATCGCGTGTCTGCATGACGAAAGCAATGTAGAACAAAACACACACAAAGGGCCGGTCTGGATTTGAACCCCCGAACACTGGCATGCAAGTCGCGGATTTATACGCCCATCCACTATCCCCGACCTCCACCCTAGCAAAAACTACGCTATTTACATGCTACGTCATGATCTTCATATGTTCATATTTGACGTTTTTCGAGTGTTCAATTTAGTTCCCTACAAACGTAATTGACCCTCTCATGTGTTCATATTTCACATATTTCGGTTTTACAAAATAGTTCCCTCAGAACGTATTTCATGTGATTTAGGGCTGCATGTGTGATGTCACCCATTGGTTTGTTAAGATCTGATTTGGGTCATCGAAATTGTCGTTACGGGCGCAGACATCTTGGTTGCGGATTTGACTATTTTTGTGACGATTTTAGACTAGAGGGAGGGGTAATCTAGCTAGTTAACAGACATTATTGGGATGCTCATGAAAACAGTATTAAAACATAATATCAAACAAAATGTAACGTTACTTACTGGAAAAAAAGTGAAATGCCAACTGCTTTGAGTGTCTTGTCATACAACCAAACGCCATAACCACGCCCTAAATGCCCCTTTGCTTTATCGCCAATTTTAAAATCAACAAGACCATAATTAAAAAAATTAACATCATGATAAACTGCAGAAGGTTTAAATCTAGCGATTGAGACCATATACTCATTATGAAAATGTTTACTGAGGTAATAAATTAAGTATATTATGTTTCTCATTACAGAAACCAAGCTCTGTTGCAACCAGACGTATCACCCCCAGCTGGAATTCAGATAGAATGCAGGTTTAAGGCACTTCCTCATTTGTGTCAATTTGCCAAACCGGATGCTCACCTTGTGTTAACACCTCTAGTGAGCAACTACCTGGCATAGGCAACCACATAGTACCTCACCTTTACCAATCCAGTTCTATGAATCAAATTATTCCATAAATCTCACACAAACACATAGTACACACACCCATTAATGTTTCCTTCCTGTCTGTCTCTCTCCTGTCCTGTCCGGTCCTCTTTGGCTCTCCAGGGGTTGCCACTCTCTTTTTCCCCCTCTCCTCTTTCTGTGCGGAAAAGGATGCAAATAGTATAGGTCAACTTGTCAGAAACCTGGAAAAATCTTAACTCAAGTTTCTTCCCCCAATTTTTTTTTTACTCTTCTTTTTAATCTTTCTACTTTATACTAAAAGATTCTGCACTTATGTATTTAGCACTTTATTATTCAAGGCCACTAGGCACTTTGTTTGATGATTGAATGGAAGTAGACACATTACAAGATGCTGTTAGTATTCTGGTATAATATTGTTTGCTTATAAAATTACAATTGCAGGTGTAAGACCAATGTAAAAGAAAGCAGCTTGTTTTTTAGTTTTTTGATAATGCTATATTTAATTTAACTTTATGACAGCCACATCCCGCTTGAGCACCTCCCGCCAATACTGTTTCTCTCCATCTAGCTGGTGCACTAGTTTAGCGTTCACAGTCCCGCTCCCAGTGACAGATGAGCGCCGAAGCAATGCTAACATACAATTACAATGCTCTGTTCTTTTCTCATGCTCACGCACATGTTCGGGGTGTTTCCAGTCAGAAGAAACACTAACAAATGTATTTTTCTTGGTAGAAAAAAGCATACAGCCAAAGCAAAAAATATTACCTGTAGATGGTGAATCGGCGATCCAGTTTCAGGAAACTGTTTCCCTATTTGGCAGTTGACAGCACAACTGATCATTAGTAAGGGAGCACACCTTACCACCCAAACCCCTATCACAAGTTGAGGCTAGATATTTGCTCTTTCTATTATGAAAGGCAGCAGGTCCACGACCGATAAGAACAGCACGTGCATCCTTGTTGATTGCCCCCCACAATGTTGGGTCAGACACCTGATTAAACCACTGCTCGCTGCTGCTGCTACCAGTACAGCTAGCAGTTTGTGCTGCGCTGCAAACACTTGCCTCCTCGGGTCCCTGGTTAGCTTGCTCGTCATAATCTACCACACATTCCTCACCCCGATTCTCCTACTGGGCCTGGCTACTTTTGAAGAATGTTTTGATAGATGGAAACTGTCTTAATAAAGACACCTCCGTCTCCTTTTCTCTTTTTCGTTTGCGTTTAATACAAACACTTCTCTCACTAATTTTCTTGACTTACAACGACAGATCCCACAGTCCGCTGGATTGAGCGCAGGGTTATTTGAAGGGGCGGGTTGTTATGTAAGTGCTTTCCATACCTGCCCTTGACCAATTATATATTTCTATTTAAATTAATACAAATATCAGCATGCCTTTTCTCTGGTTATACATGGTGTCCTTATCTGAAATGTAATTTCTTTTCCTTTGCTTGGGCCCCAAGTGCGCATGGGCCACTGGGCCCGTGCCCATAATGCCCATTGAGTAATCCGGGCATGCACGCAGAGCTTGTGGGTTAGTGGGTGACTGGGGTGACTGGTTTCGACAGACCTATGTAGAGTAAGGAATAAGTGTGGGGAAATGAGCATAGGAGATGGGGGTATACCGATTAATGTAGGCCTGATCTACAAAACTGAGAGCCATTTTGAAAATTTTCTTTGTCATTTCATAATTCAGCCCCTGAAATATAAATAATTCAATTACTTACTGTACTGTACATTCCTTTTAGGTTGTGTTTCTAGATAGATTGTTTGCTGTACACTATTAGTGTTGAGGTTTGAACAATTTCAGGTTCTTCAGAGTGAGGCATAGGAGAACTGATTTTAGATCTGTAAAAAAGGAATGTTAGAGATCTATAAAAAACCTTATCAGCCAAGATGTTTTTTGTTTGGACTTGGATGTCCAAAAAAGTATTTATGAAAGAACTGTTAATGGTTCATAAAAATGGTTCTTAAAAATGTTTAAAAGCTACAGAGCCCCCTCTAGGCCTACTTAGTCTGAAAAAATTATAATTACCATAACTCGTGGCCTCAAGATACTAACTCGTGGCCGCAAGTTACTAACTCGTGGCCGCAAGATACTAACTCGTGGCGGCAATATACTATCTCGTTGTAATAGTGTGTATTAGTATTGTAATAGTGTGTAATAGTGTTTATTAGTATTGTAATAGTGTGTGTTAGTATTGTAGTAGTGTATAATAGTGTGTATTAGTATTGTAATAGTATATAGTAGTGTGTATTTGTGTTGTGATAGTGTGTATTAGTATTTTAATAGTGTGTGTTAGTATTATAATAGTGTATAACAGTGTGTATTGGTATTGTAATAGTGTACAATAGTGTGTATTAGTATTATAATAGTGTTGTAATAGTGTGTAATAGTGTTTATTAGTATTTTAATAATGTGTATTAGTATTGTAATAGTGTATAATAGTGTGTATTAGTGTTGTAATAGTGTGTGTTAGTATTGTAATAGTGTATAATAGTGTGTATTAATGTTGTAATGGTGTGTATTAGTACTGTAATAGTGTGTATTATTATTGTAACAGTAAATAATAGTAATAAAATAGTGTGTAATAGTATGTATTAGTACTGTAATAGTGTGTTATAGTATTTATTAGTATTGTAATATTGTAATAGTGTATAATAGTGTGTATTAGTGTAGTAATAGTGTTATTAGTATTGTATTAGTGGGTGTTATAATTGTAATAGAGAGCTTTATTATTTATTAAGCCTCTTTAAAGTCCTCGTCTGTACTCCTACCAATTTTGGCCTTAGGACCTCTTTTAAGAGTTAAGATGCTTTCTAAATTACTTTTTTCTTTACTAGGATTTTTTATTTTATTTTAAGAGTAAACACCCACATTTCTAAGAATTTTCTTAGAATTTTCTCACTAGGAGCTACTTTTTCCATTAAGATTCTTTATGAATACGGGCCCTGGTGTTTTCTGTATACCAGGGTCCAAGTTTCTTGTTATGGATATGTTTATTTTTTAGCGGTACAACTGCATTCAGTGTGTTACACAGGGTTAGGTGTAAATCTTCAGTTAGATCATTCACAGATATGTCAACTGTGACATCATTGGTATGGTAGAATGAGTCAGGAAGGGCATCCAGGAACCTTTGGCTTGTTAGAGAATTTATATTACGGCTCTTAAAAGTCCCTGGTTGGGTTACAATTTGAGTTACTGATGTAACAGTAAATGTAATCAAATGGTGGTCTGAAATTCCTGGGTTAAGAGGATAAACACTGAGATCTACAACATCTATGCCATGAGACAATACAAGGTCCAACGTGTGATTATGGCAGTGTGTAGGTCCTGAGACATGTTGGACAAAACCCACTGAATCAACCATTGCTATAAAAGCTTTTTGGTCATTCAAGTTCTCCATATGAATGTTAAAATCACCACAAATTATAATATTATCTGCCATCACTACTAGGCCAGATAAACATTCAAGGAATTCATTAAGAAACACTGTGTATGGCCCAGGTGGCCTGTAGATAGTTGCTATAAAAACAGATTGATTAAACCGCACAGATTTCATGACTAAAACCTCAAAAGACACAAACCCAGTCATTATTTTGGGTGTAAGTTTAAGACCAGTGTCATAAATGAAGGCCACACCACT
>JACXGM010009154.1:11074-28054 GCA_016801145.1 Umbra pygmaea
GAGGAGAGGCCTCATTAAGGGCAATAAATTCATCAGGCTTAAGCCAGGTTTCACACAGGCCAATCAAATCAAGTTTATGATCTGTAATTAGTTCATTGACTATAATTGCCTTTGATGTAAGGGATCGTACATTTAGTAGTCCCATTTTTAGGTTAGTATCTTTTTTGTAATTTAAATCTTTTTTATTGATGACAGAAGTGGTGGCGGGCTTTATTATAGTGAGATTACTATGGTGAACACCACCTCGTTTATCCTTACACAACCTGGATCGAGGTACAGTCACAGTTTCAATGAGAAAAACTGAGCACACTTCACTGGCTATGTTAGTGGTGGACTCCTCTAAGCTGGCAGACTGGCTAATAGCCTGCAGCCTAACCTGCACCCTATTTCATGGTGAGGCTAAAGGATTTAGACTCCTGTCTATGTTGCTAGATAAAAGAAGAGCACCACTTCATCTAGGAATTACTCGATGCTGACACATCTTTCTAGCTAATTTACATGCTGAAGCTATGTTCTGCTTAGTAAACTCTGAGTGTTTCATCCTAACATCGTTGGTGCCAACGTGAATAACAATATCTCTGTACTCTCTAGCCTTGCCCGTTTTTGATTTCGCTAGCACCAATCTCAGATAATCCTCTACATCGGTAGCCCTGGCCCCAGGTAAACACTCTATAATCGCTGGCTGATTCTTCAGTCTAATATTACGGGTAATGGAGTCACCGATTACTAAACTTAATCTCTCCCCAAGAGAGATGACGCAGGCCCTGTCAAGTGAGAAAAACCGGTTGAAAGTGTCTGTCGTGTTTTAGAATTCGACACCAGCCGAGCAGGCCGACGGCACCCTTTGCCAGCAACCATGAGAAAATTGTCCGGCTGCAAGGACAGTGCGGGGGAGTTAGGATAGCTACTGCTATCAACACTGCCTGGTGGCTCAGACGCGTTCTTATCGTTAGCTACACTGGGATTTTACTTTTCTGGCAACTGCGTCTGAAGCCGAGCCTCTAACTTAGCTATCTTAGCAAGACGGCGAGAACAGCAACTGCAGTACGACATGCTACTTAGCTTTCGACTGGTCGCAGTAGATGAGAGACTCCTCTGTTGTCCAATAGCGTCCCGGGTAGACACTCGTTTTCGAGGTGGAAGTTTCCGAAGTAGTTTCCCGAGGCAGAAACTCAGTTTAATCTTCAAGCTAGGATCAATCTCTCTGCATGATATCCGCTGTCGGCTGCTCAACTCCCAGCGTAGAAAATGAAAGAAGAAACGAGGAATCCACGGTGGATACATTGTGAATCTGATGGCTTACCTATGAGCAGGTATCTCACTTCGAGGTGTCCCTGCTGCCTGGTGCCGGCAGGGTGCGGTCTATCGATGGCTCCATCTTGTTTTTCCCTGATTTCAGAGTCTTGTTACTCGTGCTGCTCTCCACAGTAGCCTCTGCTCCCGGACGCAAGGAGCTAATCTCGGAAATCTCCGCTCATTAAGAAAAGCGTCTTCATGTTATGCTACTATTCCTCCTTTCGAAGATGGCACTAATAAACGCCCGCTCTGTGGTGAATTAAACATTTTATTGTGCATTATTATTGTAACAGTGTTTGTAATATTGTGTAATAATGTGTATTAGTATTTTAATAGTGTGTGTTAGTATTGTAATGGTGTATAATAGTGTCTATTATTGTTGTAATACTGTGTATTATTATTGTAACAATGTGTAATAGTGTGGTAATAGTGTGTAATAGTCTGTATTTGTGTTGTAAAAGTGTGTAATAGTGTGTATTATTGTTGTAATAATGTGTAATAGTGTGTATTAATGTTGTGTTAGTGGGTAATAGCATGTGTTAGTGTTGTAATAGTGTGTATAAGTATTGTAAAAGTGTGTATTAGTATTGGTTGTGCGTGTTGTGGCTTCACAAATGCTTTGCTGCATACCTCGGTGGTAACGAGTGGTTATTTCAGTCAAAGTTGCCCTTCTATCAGCTTGAAGGAGTCGGCCTATTCTCCTCTGACCTCTAGCATCAACAAGGCATTTTCGCCAACATGACTGCCACATACTGGATGTTTTTCCCTTTTCACACCATTCTTTGTAAATCCTAGAAATGGTTGTGCATAAAAAATCCCAGTAACTGAGCAGATTGTGAAATACTCAGACCGGCCCGTCTGGCACCAACAACCATGCCACGCTCAAATTTGCTTAAATCACCTTTCTTTCCCATTCTGCCATTCAGTTTGGAGTTCAGGAGATTTTCTTGACCAGGACCACACCACCAAATGCACTGAAGCAAATGCCATGTGATTAGTTGAGTAGATCATTGCATTAAGGAGAAATTGAACGGGTGTTCCTAATAATCCTTTAGGTGAGTGTATATACATGCAATTTTGTTTTTACCATGAACTAGCTTACCTAAATAAAGAAGCAAAGTGATTCATAATTAGAAGGGCTTCCCAGGTTTGGGAACCACTGGCCTAAAAAATCAACTTGCTGTTACATTTACATAATAGCGGCCACTTTGGACTTCTGTTGGAATCTAATCATCAACCTTGGCTGGAAAATAATCATGGTCCTTGTAATGTCTGGATGAAAGGTAGGAGTCATATGCAGGGAGTTGGGTGCTTGTTCATTTATTTGCTGATGAAGCAAGCATGAAAAATACTGGCAAGAACTCAACACTGGGTAACAGTCAACCTAGAAAATGATAAACAGCGCCTAGCAAGGCGGAATTGCAAGAATTAGACTGGCAGCTCACACACAGGATTGCTACCCATATTCGTAGGAGATACCCAGGCACAGGACAAACAATAACTCACAAAGGAGATACTAACAAGATACACATTATATAGCCACATGAATTATGTAATGCACAACAGGTGCCCAGAACTAATACGGAGGTTGGACTGGGAACAGTGGTGCTAAAAAGCCGGTGACATCTACCGCTGGAGCCCTCGCACGCCAGCAAGGGGAGCCCCAGGACAGGGAGACGTGACACTCCTATCAATTGAGCTAAACTGAGTCTTTCATTATCCTTTGAAGGATATACATCTTGACACACCAATATTACTTTTCAAAACTTTTTCACATGAGCACATGAAAGTTTCGTGTGAGCACATGAAACTAAACTTTTTAGATTTTTTTTCATGTGCGCCGACAAAGCGACAACTCTGGTTAGAAAGGATGGCGGCAAAAGATGAATTGGAAACGTTCCTTAAAAGTCTAAATATACCAGACAATATGATAATTAAACTGAAAGATGATAAGATATAATTATCTCGCTGTGAATTCATTGTATGCTTTTGTTCAATGTTAACTTTAGATTATTGGCAATACTTAATCTAGCTACTGTTACATTTAGACTGTTAGCAATAGCCTACTTTTGCAAGCTCACAAGACTTTAAAATCTGTTTTAAATGCCATATTGAAACAATATAATGGTGACAACTTGCAAGCAAAGCAGCAATGTCCTTATAATGAAGACCTAGTTAAAAATATAGTGAAACTAACTCCTACACTTCGTGTGCGCACATGAATGTTTTGCGTGCGCACATGAAACTAAACTTTTGATTTTTTTTGCTCATGTCCCCTTAGGGGCTCTGTAGGTATTGAACCCAGGCCAATTAACTGACCAGTGTACTAACCACTGTACCACTATAGACAACAGTGTCAGAAGTAACATGGAAAGCTAATCATAATTTAATAGGTCAGCAAAATTATCAACCATACATCTCAGAGGTTCTCTAAAATTACGTTCTCAGGAAACTAATTTGAAAACATGAATTACGTTATATGCTAAAATATTTGGGGTCTTTTTACATTTCTGCTGCACGTTTTGCTATTAGGCTATATCCGTCCTTCTATTGCCCCTGCACATTAGGAAATGTATTTACATCCCTCTGTTTGAAACCTTCCCTGTTGGTCATTGTTTCCTGTTGTATAAGTTACTGTGTGAGAAAAGTGTTCACCTTTTGTTTGCTTCTTTTAAAGTATTTGTTTGTTCTTTGTCCTGAAGCCTGTATTCATTATTAAATTACTCAACTATGACAACAGCCAACAAAGAACCTGGCTAGAAATGTTTTTTTAAGTGTAGTTCACTCAATATGTCTTCTCATACAGAGATAGAAAAAAATCCAAAATAAATCTTGTTTTCTCACTTGATTTATCTGTGCACTTAGCTGGATTTTAGCTCATTAAACGTCTTGGGAAAGTCAAAGGGCAGTTTGATTCAGGCCGTAAAATGCATCTTAATTCGATTTTCACAGTAATGGCTTACTGTTTGTTGGGTTAGGGTCAGAATACGAAAGAAAATAGATCTCCCTTCCTCTCAATTAACAATTAATTACAACCAAAATTGCTTTCATATGTCAAGGGTCTCAAATTTCTGCCTGGTAGAAATAAAAAAGAACTTGCCATTCTTGCGCCAGCTCCTCTAGTGCACCTTCAAGGGAGGACACAGAGTGTGGAAGCTGGCCTGGCAATGTAGCCTGGTTCGGGATCTGTTTGTGCTCTTGTCAAACCATATTTTCTTTGTCAGGACTCACATTTTTGGGTGCGTAGCCAGCTCTACATACTGAGGTTACACAGTATGTGAAAACGTGAACTCTCTCGATTTAAGAAATTGATAACTTTTTATAATCCAAAGAAACAACACTGTTTGACAACGACAATAAGAGTTGGCAAGATAAAGGTGGCAGTGCCAAGTGATTAAAGCATCTGCCCAGTACGTATTTGGATGGAATTTCTGAGGAGACAAGATGAAAAAAATCTGTTCCCTCCTTGGCAGTTAACCATAATTGCTCCTGTAAGTCCCTCTGGATAAGGGTCTCTGCTTAATGACTAAAATGCAAAACAGCAGCCAAAAAACTGATCAAAGACCAGACTGAAATTTGAATGTACTTCAGTCAAAGACTTAACCCCATTTCCATCTAGAGTATTCCACAGCCCTAAATCACATTAAATACGTTCTGAGGGAACTATTTTGTAAAACCGAAATATGTCAAATATGAACGTATGAGAGGGTCAATTACGTTTGTAGGGAACTAAATTGAACACTTGAATAACGTTAAATATGAACATATGAAAATCATGACGTAGCATGTAAATAGCATAGTTTTTAATAGTATAAATCCGCGACTTGCATGCCAGTGTTTGCGAGTTCAAATCCAGACCGTCACTTTGTGTGTGTTTTGTTCTACATTGCTTGCGTCATGCAGACAGGCGATTGTCGTTTTTTGTAATGTTAACCCTAACCTTAATTCTAACCTTAACTTCAGTAACGTCATATCTAACCTTAACCGTTAGTAACCTCATGCCTAACCTTAACCGTTAGTATCCTCCTACCTAACCTTAACTGTGAATGTTGCAATATAATTTTGAATGCTATGGAATGTATGGAATGTTCTCGCATAAATCCACAAAACAAAATGTACCGGAGCAATGTAATTGAAGAACAAATATAGCCTAATAACAAAACGTGCAGTTCAAACGTAAAAAAAACTAAATATGTTGGCATATAATGTAATTTAAATTTTCAAAATAGTTCCCTGAGAACGTAATTTGGGAGAAATTCTGAGATTTACGGTTGGTATTCCAAGATATTTAGCTGTCCTTATCTTTGCTGTCCTTTAATTATATGATATGAATAAATAGTTAAAGTTCTACCCTGGCTCAGAATTTACCTCACAGCTCTTGTTGTTCTGTTGGTAGTACACAAAACTTGCAAATGGCAAGGGTTGTGGGTTTGACTTTCAGGGGTGACCAGTGTTAAAAAAGTCACTGATTGAGTGTTTGTTGAATTACCGTTTTTTAAATTAAGCTTGGTGGCCCATTTTTTTGTGGAGTTGGTGGCCCATTAATCTTTCAGCAAAAATATTAAGGAATTAACTCTGTCCTTTAACTTTTTCCATTTCCTCTGGATAGAAATGCCAAAGATTACTTATATAAATATTCACTTCAATGGTTGTATCCACAGCTTTGGGTGGTTCTGAGATATTATTTCTATTTCAGTGCCTTAACAGCATGTGCCCTTAAAATCAAAATATGGTTACATGTAACAGTTAAATTTTTTCCATATTATGTAAGTTACATGGGTGGCTGTAGTCCTCTACATCTATGTGTCTGTGCATCTGTGTAAATGCTGTCTTTCAGAAGAAACAGCATTGCTAAAAGGCTGCTGTTGCTGTTTGCTCTTCAAGATCCAATTGCTTTGGCATTACTTAGACTTTATCTTATCTCTCCCTTCTCTTTTGCATCTGCTTTCCCTATCTCTCTCATTTGCTCATTTGCTTTCTTTCTCTGTAGCTTCTCACAAAGTATTCTGTTGCCAACTGTGAAATTTTGCTGTCCTTGAGTGTTTTCATTTTTGGAAGTTGGTCTATTTTAATCTATTTTGCCCTCTCGAACATTGTATCACTTGTCACCTGAGGTTCCTCTGTGGCCTGCAGCAGTGGAGACTATTGTAAAGTGCTTGTTGTGAACAGCTTGTCCTGACTTGGCCATATTTATCTACAATTGCTGCTCACAGAAATGCACTTCATAAGAGGTTGCGATTTCCGAAGCACCCTATTTTCGATTGGCTCTGCGTAGAAAATGCTATTTCAGACTAAAAGTTTGCCTAGCATGGCGCATTTCAATTTGCATGATAGAAAAGTTGAGCAACACAGCCACAGTGCGCTAAAAGGCTGAGTCACTCACTGTCTCACTCATATTTCCATTAAGACTTTTTGTGTGTTCTACTCCCTGGTGGCTGGTGCATGCTCTGCATCGAAGAGCACTGGCAATTAAGACGTGTACCCCTAATAGTAATGAGAGTGATAGTCTTACAGCTCTTTACGCTGACAATTGCTTGTATTGTCTGACAAAGACATGTATGATGAACTGACATGTACAACTCACACTATTCTCTCACTGAGTACATGTTTTCATTTACAGCATTGAGCTGGTGAGCAATTAGGGTTTACCGCCTTACTCAAGGACAGAAGACAGACACATAACTTTGCTGGCTTGGGGATTCAATCTAGTAACTTTGCTGGCTTGGGGATTCAATCTAGCAACTTTTACGTTTACTGGTCAGAAACTTTAACTGCTAGGCTACCTGCAGCCCCCTGAAGTGGGATTTCTCTATATGTTATGTAAGCAGTTGTTATTATACATGGAAAGAGTTTGAGTGATCTAAAGATAAACCACTATGGCAAACTAGAAGATTCAGAGTTGGAAAGCAAAAGCACTGTGGTTGCAACAGAAAACCAAAACTGAGTTTCAGTAAATAGATGTTACAACAGATTTATGGATGAATCACTCATTATTGATAAGTTCAAATTGCTGCAAGAATTTACATATAACCATAAAATCTAGCAAATAAACTGTTTTTATTAATATTATACCAGTTTATTGTTTCTATTGAAAGTGACAGCCCAGTAACAAGCCATGATGCAGGGTAGAGGGCTGTTCGATAAGTAAACACTACACTAATCTTCATGTTTTATCGTGTAGCTGGTGTGTGTAAATCCATGCTGCAGCAATCGATCACCCACAGCTGTACATGTGTGCCAGCGTGCCTGTCAAGCATGCAAGTTGTAGCTAGTGCTAGAGCTAGCATACAGTAGCTAGGATAGACATTGCATTTGTCATTTTAGTCATTTAGCAGACGCTCTTGTCCAGAGCAACACACAGTAAGTACAGGGACATGCCCTTGGAGCAACTTAGGGTAAGGTTACTTGTTTAAGGACACAATGTTTGGCACAGTATGGATTCGAACTAGCACCGGCAATATTTGATAGAATAGTAATAATTGTATAGTAATAATAATTGTCTTTCATGCATCTGTCACATTGATGTTGGGTGATTTTTTGCAACTCAAACAAATTGGCTTTGTTTGATAGCTTGTACCATCTTCCTATATATCACATTACAGAGGTTTTCAATGGGGTTGGTTATAGAACAATTTGCAGTGGTCTCTTTTTTCCAGAGCTGTATTTATATGTATATAGTTTATACTGTATGTATATACAATAATGTGAAGTATAAACTATATTATTTTCTAACTTGTCTTTAGTTGTTGTGGCTTTGATAATGCGTTCACATTCATTTTGACTGCATTGACTATGTAACTTGTGTCATTCAATTAGGTAGTTTTCTAGAGAAAGGGGAAGAGTGAAATATTGAGGCCTTCATTATTTGCTAATGACATGCTTGGGATGCATTGCTATGGTACAGTAATAATACAAGCATCATACATCAAGTTATTCATTAGAATCTATCACTGCGTTAAGATCTTTTCCGATTTCACATCTCAGATGATGTTCTGCTGCTTTGAGTGGCACACATTGATTTTGTTTTTCTGTGAAATATGTAGCTATTATCTATTCCTTAGATTTATTTTCTCTCTCCTCTCATGCATTAGTTCTAATAATAGGATACCATTTTTAATGTTTATATGTTGATGATACAGTAGCTGCATTAAAAAGCAAATGCAATTAAACTTAACTGCAGTTCACCTACAAAGTTGGCAATGTAATGGATAAATAGATGTCTTTTTTATAATTACTCTGCAAGATGTAGTTTATGGGTTTATCCAGTAAATAAATACTATTCAGGGTAAATCCCGTTTTCCAATCTGCAACATTTGGAGTCTCCTTTAAGTAGTAAAGCAGATGAATACTACCAGCGTAGGATGGATGTTATCTTGGTTGTTGTTTACCACTTTAAAACCTCAGGGTCATCTGGTGCCAAACCAGTCAAATCCCTCACTACTCCTCTTCTTCCCTCCTCCATCTTTACCCACTTGGAGATATAATCCTCACAGACTGTCTTCTCAGCATACTCTGTCTCTCTTACACAATCACACACACGCACACAGAACTCAATCCAAGTTATTTGCACTCACTCTATCACTTTCTCTCTCTTTCCACCTCTATCCTTAACCTAATAACCAGTATTACCATACTCTATTTCTGTTTTTCGGTGTAAAGAGATATAATTGCACCACTAGTGCTGTGTTTAGGGGTACTAATCTAATTGAAGGATTTGTATAAATCCACTTAACATAAGCAGTACTTTCCCATGGTAGGAGCACAGCATTTCCCCCTGCTCTATTATTGCAAAAATCCATGAATGACTGGGTGACTGGGGAGTTGATCGATTTGTTGACTTTGCTTACTTATCCCATTAGTGTTGCTTTGTGGACAGGTTTTATTGTGGTTACTCAAGATTATACGAGAACTGCTAGTATTTACAGTGCCCTAGTGAAATTCTACACCTTGCACCTATATGTTTAAGCGTGTTTGTAATCCAGGAGTTTGCAATTTCATGTCTACTTTTGGTTCTAATGCACTGGACAAAGTTGTTGAATATTGTTAGTGGCAGCATCATGTTATGTGTATGTATTAAATTGGCAGGGATTTAGGTTTGTCTGGATAAAAATAAATCTAGAAGCAGTAAAGTCTAGATAAAATGAATCAGCCCCAAACTAAGCTTACAGTTTTTACATTCAGTGCTGCTTGAATGTATGTGAACTAGAGGTCAGCTAGTTAATCGGGCTGGCCGATTAATTATGGCTGATTTTGAGTTTTCAAAATAATTATTAATCGGCATTTCTGCTCGCCGATTATGGCCGATACTTTTTTTGGAGAGAAACCACGTCCTCTAGAGTTACAATGCGATAGCAAATCACGTGGAAACTGCGTGCAGCAAGCCCACCTGTCGTGTGCGCTTACAGTCCACATGTCCAAAGCTGCAGCATCAAGACTGGAGGAAGTTGACAGCAGAGAAGCCATGGTAAGTTTGTAGCTAGCATGAAAGGGGATAAATTAAAATCAGTCGCATAATCACTTGTTAGCTTCACATGGTTAATATTAGTCTACAATTCTGGGTAGAGGTTCACTGCTTTCATTCCGAAAAAAAGTAACTATTTTTTAATCAACCAAAACTTTTATCCGTTCTGTTTTCCTAGGCTTTCAGGGAATTTATAAAGCTGGCGTACGCACAAAAGAAGACGTACGCCAATCTCTACGCAATAATTGGGATTTATAAAAAGCTAACTTGACAGGAAAATGTGCGGTCCTTCACGGAAACTCTGTACGCACAAAAACGGGTGAAATGAGAAATGGCGACACCGCCGGCAGATGTGTGAAACACGTGAAGCTGTCTGAAACTACAGACCGTTGTGTAGCTAAATGAAATCAAAATACTGCCTCTCATTAATAATATGAACATTTCACAAAGCCATTCTTACAATCAACAGCCTGTGGTGGTATACAAATGAAATAAAACAAGATTGTAGCCAACTTAAATGCAAATGAAGACATATTTGCAAAAAGAACACTCAAACATGTTCTGTAATTATATTGGCATGTTATGTAATTCATCCTCGTAAATAATACGGTAAACAAAATCATGTTTAAAATATATCCTTGTCGATGCGTCCGTCTGGCGGAGCAGACATACATTAAATTAGATAGATGTCTTCATTGTCCACTGGGGAAAGTTGTGTTCATAAATGTCATCAGCTACGGAATCATGGTGTTCATGTAAATGCTGTTAGTCCGTTTCATTTCCATCCATCAATTGTTCCATCTTGACGGATGTCTTAACCATTTTGAAAGCTGGAATTAATTCTATTTGCGCATAATCCCATTTACAATTACATGAATACCGACATCTGTAGCAGATCAGATACAATAACCTGCATGGTCATAAAAAGCCATGATGCCAACCCAATGCGTAATGACGCGCAATTGCTGATCTTGCGCTATTAGAAGATGTGGCAAATGGAAGGATTCGGAGGGAACGCATTTTCAGACAGCAAGAAGACTTGCTGGCAAACGAGGACGAGTGGCTTATGAGCCGGTTCCGATTTCCTCGGGGCGTCCTGTTGGACCTCTGTGCTCTATTGGTCTAGGATTTCACAGCCAAACGTTTGCCGGGTTATGCCAGACGTGTTAATAGGTGTACTTGGTGTGTCGCATGATTACATAAAGTTTCCTTACACTGCGGGTGAACAGGCAAACCATAAAATCGCAATTTCCAGCTATGTCCGGTTTCCCAAATTTAATCGGTGCTATTCACTGCACTCATGTTGCCATAATAAGGGCACCAAATGAGAATGAGAATGCTTTCATTAATCGAAAGCATTTTCAATCGATCTATGTCCAAATAATTTGTGATGCAGACATGTTGCTGTAATTTAACCAATTTTCCCCCACCCGTGGCAGACACACTTTCGCGATGAAACGCTAGACGCTTTGACATCGACTGATATCTGACCACTTTTTATTTGGGCCACTCTCTTACAGCGTCTGCAACATTTTGCCACTCCAACGCCTTTTCAGCATTGGTAATAGGCAAACTTTGCCCTTCAAACAACATTTTCCTCCTCTTTTCCACCTCGCCAACAATATTTTCTACTTCACATTGAGTGAAGTTTCTTTTCTTGGTTTTCCTGTCTCTGTTTGCCATGATTTCTCAATCAATGAATATACATTTTGGGGAGTTTCACTGACTATTTATGGGCAATTATAGGCGTGACATGGAGCCGCAAAAGCTGTGCCACATTTAGAGTTGATTGTGATTTATAAAGGGAAAAAAACGTAGGACGTGCGTGCGCACGATTTTATAAATCTGAATATTTCTTTGCGTACGCACATCCTATATTTCGTCCGTACGCCACTTCTGACCCAAATCCACCGCAAAGTTTTATAAATGAGGCCCCTGATCAGCCCACAATAGTACATCAAAATTGGGTACTGGCTGGCACCAAACAAGTGCTGGTTTAATTAATATGTCCATTTGAAAATGCACAGTCATTGCACACATATAACTTGACCAAATATGATGCCTATTTGAAACGATACACAGACTATAGTGTTTCTTACTTCGACATTTAATTAAAATGCAGTCATATTAACAGGGATATACGTTGCTAGTGTTCTTAAGTATTTCAGCTGTTGAGTCTGACGGTGGCGAAAGGAGAGAACATCATTAGACTACATTCCGACTCCTGGCGCAAAAGAATAATTCTGTAAAACCGTACTATGAAATCGTACTATGCCTATTATTAAAATATGATTTATTGCATAAATAGCCTAATTATGACTGTAAAACATGGGACATACTAAAACGCTTAACGTGAAAAACCTTAACGTGGTTTAATGTACCTAAACAACGATCAATCATCACCAATTTTCTCATCGCCATATCTTGTCATGAACACTTAAGCCTGTCAAAATAATTAAATCGAAATCCAACGATTATAGAAGTAATCTCACGTGAACGTTTTCTTCTTCATTGGCTCCTAGGAAAAGGCTTAACGCGATTTAATGTACCTAAACAACGATCAATAATAACCAAATCCCTCTCTCATATTGCTCTCCCTAACCACTGAAAACTGTAAAAACAACTAACCCATATTCCAATTATTATGGCCTTTGTCTGTTGTTAAACCTTTCTGCTTCATTATAGCCTATTATAAAGAAAAGGCTTAACGTGATTTAATATACCTAAAAAACGATCAATATTAACCTAATTTCTCTTTCATATTGCTCATCATAACCAATGAAAACTGTAAAAACAACCTGCCCATAATAATTGGAATTTGGGTTTGATATTTTTACAGTTTTCAGTGGTTATGATGAGCAATTTGAGGGAGAAATGTGGTTAATATTGATCATTATTTAGGTACATTAAATCACGTTAAGTTTTTTCACGTTAAGCGTATTAGTATGTCCCGTAAAAAAAATGTAATTAAATTAAAATAACAACCACAGGTAGCCTATATTATTATATAGTTCTCACTATGTTGATAACTATAGTTAATAGTTCAGGACTGGTTATCAGTCAAACATCTGAGGTTATGTTTTTCTTCTATAATCCTTAGTATTCTTGTTACTTCAGGGCTTTTGGTTTCTACTGTATATTTATTTACTGTCATTAATTGGACAGTTTCATCCATTTCAGATGGCAGAGAAGAGACAAGTACCAGTGTGGGACTATTACACTGAAGTGGAACCAGGGAAAGGCAAATGTCTTATTTGTGACAAAAATGTAAGCATGGGGTCAGCAACAGGTAAATCCCAAAATACCACCAACCTGTGGAATCATCTTAAGCACACACATCCACAAACCCACAAGGAAGCAATGTGGAAAAAAGAAGGTAAAGCTAAAACTTCACAGCCTACAGTTTTACAACTCTTTGATCAACAAGCAAAATGGCAGTCCAAAGACCCAAGGACTAAGAACATAGATAAAGCAATTATTGAGATGATTGCCACTGACAACCAGCCATTTACAATGGTTTCTGATGTTGGTTTTCAGCGTCTGATGACTCTTGCTGAACTCCGGTACAAAACCAAAGAGGAAAAGTTCTACCGCACAGACATGCTACTTAAAACATATGACGAAGTAATGTCAAAAATAAAGAGTCTGGTGTCACCAGTGAATGCTTCACACATGGCATTATCAACTGACTGCTGGTCAGGAACTACAGAGTCCCTGATGAGCCTTACTGGACATTTCATTGATAATGCCTGGAACAGAAAACAGGTTGTGATGAATGTCAAGACTATGATTGGATCACACACAGGCAACTACATCAGAGAGACTTTTTTGGCCATGTTGGAGAACTAGGAAATCAACACAGATCGTGTAGTGCTAGTCCTCAGGGACAGTGGGGCAAATATGGTTAAAGAAATGAGACTGGCAGAACTTCCAGACTTCAGCTGCAGTGCCCACACCCTACAGCTTGTAGTCAACGATGGGCTTTCCAGTCAGAGAGCTTTGCTGGACATTATTGCCACATTGAAGAACTGTGCAACTCACTTTGATCACTCTCTACTGGCAAAACAGAGGCTGAGGGCCATTCAGAAAGAGCTTGGCCTACCCACACACAGCATCATCCAAGCAGTCCAAACTCGTTGGATCTCTACACTACACATGCTGCAACGGATGTATGAACAAAGGCGTGCACTAAATGTGTATGCAGGAGAACACGGCCACATCAGCTGTTTGACTGCTGCACAGTGGGATATTGTTTCTCATCTGATTGACACTCGGGCTCCTATAGAGGAAGTGACATTGGAGATGAGCCACTCTGACTCTACAGCAGCATGCATCATCCCCAGTGTGTCCGTGTTGAAGCTGATGCTTAAGGAAGAAGGTCCTTCTACCCATGGCATCAAAACATTAAGGAAGACCATGTTAGATAGTCTAACAAGACGGTTCTCAAATGCAGAGGAGACAAAGTGTCTTGTGCTGGCAACTGTCCTGGATCCACGCTACAAGAGTTATGCCTTTACCTCAGGTCAGACAGTGGAGAAAGCAAAAGACTGGGTAAAAAAGGAGTTTGACCTACTCAGGGTAACAAGTCCCAAAGCCACAGCAGAAGGGTTTGGTGAAGAGGAGAACCCAGATCTAAGTGGAAAGAGGCTAAGAGTTCAGGAAGATCAGCCACCCAGTCTGGTGGACAGCCTCTATGCTAGAATCCTTGGAAGCCATGAGAGCACAGCTGAAGTCCAGTGCAGTTTTGAAAGTGATCTGAAGCGTTACTTCACAGAGCCTGTCATTGATAGAATGAGTGGCTTGCCTTTGCGGTGGTGGAAGCAAAATCAGGACAGACTTCAATCACTTGCTCTGCTGGCAAAGAAGTTTCTCTGTCCCCCATCCTCTTCAGTCCCAAGCGAGAGAGTGTTCAGTGAGGTGGGGATGATTTATGGTACGAGGAGGAGCCAACTGACAGGAGAACATGCAGTCAAGCTTTGCTTTCTGCATTACAACTTAAAACTGCTTAACTGGGAATATTGAGTACTAATACAAAGGAACCACCATCTCTCATGTGTTCTTGTGTTCTGATGAGGGAAAATAAATGTTAGCTTTAATACATGGCAGCAATTGCACATTTACTTTCTGTTAAGAGGCCTGTGTTTTTGCCATTTGGTTTGAACAAATTTAAATAATTTCACATATTTATTTGAGATTTAAAACTATTTTGTGTATTATATTAAGAAGTTATATTAAAAATGTATTGTTCTTTCAGTATTGTTGTAATGTCATTATTTCCTCCAAAAAAATCATAATAATCGGTCGATTAATCGGTATCTGCTTTTTT
Organism: Umbra pygmaea; assembly: GCA_016801145.1. Taxonomy (NCBI): domain Eukaryota; kingdom Metazoa; phylum Chordata; class Actinopteri; order Esociformes; family Umbridae; genus Umbra; species Umbra pygmaea. Next base: position 26,158 of record JACXGM010009154.1, read on the forward strand.
GGTCTTCCAATAATCGGTATCGGTATCGGCTTTGAAAAATCATAATCGGTCGACCTCTAATGTAAACCTAGAGAGATAAACTTGTAAAACCCTCAACGGCATTCCAAATAAAGGAAACTAACAATGAAATATGATATTATCAAGGTCGGGTTGTCAAGACCCTGCCCCCTTTAACCTGTTTTCCTTTTCCTTGTGTTTCTATCCCCTGATCCTGGTTCCCTTGTGTGTGCACTTGGTCTGTCTCTATGTTTGTTCGTCTTCATTATGTTCCCGAGCACCAGTTCCTATACTCCTGAAGGCACCATTCCGAACACAGCTGATCTGAGCACCTGTTCCCTCTGCAGCACCTGGGCTGATTGTCACCCTCCCTTTATTAGCAAGGTGTTGCAAAGCAGTCCCTGCCGGATTATTGTACTGCCAATTGCGTTCTCAGTGCAATTCTAGACTTATATATTGTCTAGTCATTCTAGTCAGTTCTGAGTTCCTGTTCTCTAAGTTTTGTAGTCGGTTATGCTTAGTTACTCATCCTGCTATTTCCATTTGCACTCTAGGACCAATTCATTTGTCCACCTGTACACTCGACCTGCTTACCCCTCTGCTGTTGGTTTCTGGAACCACCTGTCTGCTAATAATCCCGAGCTTTAGTGTATATCTGTCTGCCACCCCAACTCTGTGTGCCGGAACCCTACCAGCCTGCCACCTTGCTCTGTGTGACATCTGTCCACCCCCAAGCCAAATCGGTTCAGCCTCATCACCCAAGCCATCACTTCACAACTGTTTTGTCTGTCTTCCCGGATCGTCTCTACACTTCCCATACCGTTCTGTTACCAACCATCAACTAATTCAACTGTACTAATAAACGTCAATATCTTCATTTCCTTACCTGTGTCCATCTCTGCCTCTGGGTTCTCCCCTGTTCCGAGCTCTGATATATACAGATCAGTAAGCACACACCTCAACTGTGCCATACCACCAGCGGTTTCGGATCAGCCTATTCCCCAGCCTGATGGTCTTTGGGAGCCATGGGTGTCCTCACCTGCCAGGTATGAAGGGGATTTAGAGGAATGCTGCACCTTCCTGTTACAATGTGAGTTTGTTTTCGATCAACAGCCTCATACATATTCCACCGAAAGATCCAAGATCGCTCACATCATCGGATTGCTGGGTGGTGAAGCGCTGCAATGGGCAGCGGCTGTGTGGGAAAAGCTAGAGGCTGGTTCCAAGTCCTATGTCACCTTCACTGTCGAGATCAGGAAAGTTTACTGTCCATGCGACAGGGAGGTCGTAGTATGGCAGAATACGACATCAATTTCTGTACTCTGGCTGTAGAGAGCAAAGTCAAAGTCAAAGTTGTTTATTTATCATATGCATCGAATAACATACATCATCCTATGCAGAGAAATTCTTTTGACATGGCACGGCGATTCTATGCAGTGGGCTTAAAAACAAGAATTACAACAATATAAGAATTTTAAAATAATAATGACAATAGTATTAATAATAACAAAACGCTATGTACTGAGCAGTGGTCTGGAAAATGTACAACAGTAGAAGTAGTAAATATTATAGATTTGGCATGGAAAATTGCTTTTAAAGATGCATTTGAATTCTGCTACATCAGATGTAGAGAGCATAAAGTGACCAGAGAGTGTTAGTGCTCAACAGACGATCTGCGATCAGTGTCTGTGTTCCATGTTAAGCAGCCGAATGGCCTGTGGGAAGAAACTGTTTTTAAGTCTGGTGGTCTGTGCCTTGATGCTCCGGTAACGTCTACCAGACGGCAGTAGTGAGAAAAGTTCACGGCCTGGGTGGCTGTGGTCTTTGAGGATGTTCTTTGTTTTCCTAAGGCATCGCTTATGGTAGATGCCTTGCACGGAGGGGAGGCAGCAGCCAATGA
>JACXGM010009155.1:0-27953 GCA_016801145.1 Umbra pygmaea
TTAAAATGTTTTCACAGTTCATCATGCAAGCTTGTAAAATATAACTTACAAGCACAAACCTAATGTTACACACTTGCAAAAATAGCATGCAAGTACGGACATTAATATACACGCTTGCAAAACGAGATTACAGATTTGTTAAAGCAAACTAGCGACCACAAACTTCATTGTACAACCACAAACCTCAACATACAACCACCCAACTTTGCCTAAAAGTCTACAGACTTTTGACATATTTAATATTCCATAGTTTTGCTGCCTCTTTCGCGGTGGTCTTGCAACCTAAATAATTGTGAAAGTAGGCTACATCCATACACGAAAAATCTAAATACAATTGTAGTATCAATTTTCCGCTAGAAATTCAATTGTTTTAAACTTTAGAGACAAAACTTTCTTTATATGCCAGTTTCTGCTGTCAAGGAAGATGAACGTTGGCCATGATTTCTGCTGGTTCCGTGGGGGTTCCTCCTGCCGTATTCTACAGCTACACCTGCATTCTCTCCGGGGCGTTCCTGTGGAGTCACTAGTCATCTCAATGAATTGGTCCTCTTCTGTAGAGGATTATTGCGTATGAGCAGTAGACTGTGTTACTTAATAAAACAAGTGCTTTTTACACTTTGTAATGTCACATTTTTCAATATTTGCATTGTTCTTATTTTTGTATAATATCGATTATTGTCTCATTTAGTTGTTTCAAGGAAACACTGCCTCTCTTGCCAGCCTATATTTGCATAATAGCTTCGATTATGATGGAAATGTTTTAGAAATTTTGATTGCCTTATTTTATCCTTCCATCGAGCCACAGAATGCCCATATGGCTGGCGAGCATTTTTTACAGTCTATGCTCGCGAGAAAAAATAAACATTTGAGAATAATGAATGTAGTTTTCATAATCATATAACTTTACGGGCATCCAATAGTTCTTTCATAAATCCCTCTGCCCTTTCATTTATGTCAGGCGTTATGCGAACTGAGAACATATATTTTTTTGTGTAATAGGCTATATCCGACACGGAGAATTACATGTGTAAATGCAGCGACATTTGGCCAATTGTGATTTTAAAACTTAAGGATTATGGTAGCAATGGTGATAGATGGTGAATTTCAGGCTTGGCAGGATCTTGGTTGAAATGATGGTTTCAGGAGTCAGGTTGCGGTTGAAATAGAATGCTTTAATAAAGTTCTCGTTGTTATGATTACAGGGTCATCTCATAACAAGGCATGTAAGACGTGTTGTGTCAAATGCCCCGAGGATCATATGGAACTGAGTTATGTTTATGTTGGGTTGTTGTTCACATACCTTCTAGAAGGTTCTCCTCAGCTCGTGACTGTCTCATGTGAGAACATGTGCTGGTCAACTCAACCTCTGCCTACGTAGGTTCTAACCTTGAGTGTCTGAACATATATGATCCATACTACGTAGTGCACTCCTTTCTGAATAACTCAGTAACCCTTATCTGTCTAACGTCCTGTCAGTAAAGTGTCCTGTTCTATCAGTCTGAATGGCACCTCCATGTATTAGACCTGTGATGGAATTACAGTCTAACCCACAATAGATCATATAGTTATAAGCAGTCTAATATATAGCAGAGTTATAAGTTATAAGTCCTAAGCCATAAGCTAATGCTGATGTTATAATAACTGTAAGGGCTCTCTCTCTCCCCTACGTCATCTTTTGCCTTGCTTCCTTGTCTACTCTCCTAAAGGAAAGTCTTATCTGGCTTGACCCTGAATCTTCTCCCTGTCTGTCTTACATGTCCTAGAATCTTCCAACAGGCCCAAACTTATAGCTATACAACTCTTTCTAATAGTAATACCACTCTAAACTGTTTAAACTGTATTTAACCATGATTATATAGAATCTACCTCCCAACAATGGAAACAACAAACAGCCTACTTATAATACAAATATTATTCAATTATTTATGACTGTAGCCTATGTAAAATGTTGAATTATGAGAAGCAGCGTTTTCGTTGTAAAAAAATAATTGGCGACAATTCTAAAACACATGATAGCCAGTCACTTTATTTATCACATTATATTGCAAAGACTAAAGTTAAAAGTATTTTACGACATGATAGACATTATTTAGTTAATTCTCAGCCAGGGCTAAAGATCTTTTTTCTGTGGTTATTGGCCATTGAGCCATTTAAAGCATTAATTCAGTGAGAGGTGCTTAGCGCCTTGGTTGCTTAGTGCCTGGGGACCAGATAATTGGCTGGGTACCAACGTTAGGCGGCGTCAGATTTTGGCGGTTTAGTAGTAATTAGGGGTAAAAAAAAACATGGAAATAATTGATAAAAAGCTTTCTGTTTGATATTTTTGAAATTGGACAACAGAATAATGTAAAATAAACATATTTAGGAAAAGTCAAGGAAGCAGGAGAGTGCAGCTTTCAAAATCACAGATATATTTTAATTACAAACTCAAACGCCGGATGGCTTCGGCCTTTGGCGGTTCTAGTGTTAAACAACACAATGTAACTCCAAGTCAATCACACTTTTGTGAAATCACACTGTCCACTCAGAAAGCAACAATTGACAATCAATTTCACATGCTGTTGTGCAAATGGAACAGACAACACTGCATGAAAAGTGGGATTTTCGTCAGTAAGCGGCTCTGTAGATTGTCATGGAATTTCAGGCTTACGACTGAACACGGCAATTTCCAGGCAACACCAAAAACTGCTGCGAATTGTCGGAAATTGATGTGGGACTTGCTTGGCAGTTGTCCCCCAATGACCATCCTTCCTCTAATTCTAGGGGAGGCTTTAATATGTAAATAAAAATGCTGTGAGCTATTCAAATGCAAATCAGGGTAGAAGGGGGAGTTTTACACCAGGTAACATTTCTCTATAAGGTATTAACTTCAATTTAAGAAAATCTCTAGTATAAATAGATCAGCTTCAGTATAGCCTAATTATAGACTCTTAAATTTTAGATTTTATTTATTTATTTAAAAAAAGATACAAAAAACATGTATTTTTTTAATGTAATTTCAACAATTAAAATCAGGCAAAATGTGCATTCCATGCAAACAACATCACAGTCTCCTAGAGCTCAACCATTGTCCATATTGGCATAACTACAGTAACCTTTTCTTTGGTCTTGTTTAAATGCACAGTGGATGTGTTAACCACACTTCTACCAACAATTCGTTCAACAGGCAGAAATTATGCTGGGTATGATGTGTCTGTTCTCTGAAAGCTCCAAACTTCTATTGGCTTCCCATAAAAATGTCTGTCCGGATGGGGATGAAGCCAATGTGCAGTTGTGCAATGACATGTTTGAATGCAGTACCTTTTGACACAACATTAAAAACTAAAACACTGGCAAATTCAGCACCATATTCACATGTCCATGGCATATGAAGATGTTGGTTCTTCTGAAATTGCCTCAATCGGGACTTCAATTGTCCTATTGTTGTTATTCAACTTAATATTAACTTCTTGTTATTAAACTACATTTTTGAAATAGTGATTTCTGTGGTCAAAATACTGTGTATGACGGAGTTCAGTGTTGCAATGTTCACAGTGGCACCAAGGTATTTTCTTCAGTCTTGTGACTTCCATCTTTTAACTGACAGCACACTGTGTTTATATCACAGAGCTTCATAGGCACACCGTGCCAATATCAATATTGAGAAGTACATTATTTAGGCTAAAAAACACTAGGAGGGCTGCAAACATTAATACAAATTGGAACATATACATCACTATGGGGGGGGGGGGCAAATCATTGATACAAATATGTTCATGTTTAGACGTTTAGCATGTTTTCAGTGTTTAAAAATGGTTTGAATATTAAATGTAATTCTAAGAAAATCTATTTTAAAAACACAAAGAACGTTTGCTGATGCTAGTAAATTTGCCATTGTTACGTAGTTGATGGTTTAGAATCTTAGAACGTATTGATAGGAGCAGGCCGTGGATGTATTAAGAGCAGGCAGGGTGAAAAAAAAATAAAACAAGGCCTGTGGTTTTCGCGATTACTTTAAAACTATGGCAAGGAGCTTGGATATAAGATAATATTATGAAACGGCAGACTATGATGGATGCAATGAACTAAATTTCATCCAGGAAAAGTGTTGTAAAAAAACATCTGTCCAGCATACACATATAATCTATGAGCCTACACAAAACATTTTTGCGGGCTCAGTAAACATTTCCATGGTAAACACGAGTTTGTGACCATGCAAATAAAATACACACATTTATCTCAAAACAAGGTTGGTGCCCCATGAACTTTTGGTGTCAATCACTTAGTAATGTCGTAGCTGGTGTTAAGGCTTATACTCCAATTGTCAATTGAGAAATGTTATTGTATTCTTACATCCAAAGTATGCTGTGGGCGGGACTGTTGAGGTCTATAAAAATGAATGCTATCAGTGGGCTGTCTCGTAAGCTTACTGCCGTGGTGAATAAGCAGTTCACCGTAGTACATTCCAGGTTGCTGTCGATGGAGGATAGGTTGGAGTCGAATATCTGTGTGGAAGAGACTAACTCTAAGAAGAGAAGACTGGTGCAAAACCCCAAGATTGCAGTAAGAATATGTATACAAGCTTTTTATGTAGCCCAAGCTAGAAGTAGACTGGTAGCTTCGTAAAAGAAAAAGTGAGCAGATCCAGTGTGTTGTTTTATAAAAGTGTATTTTATTGGTCTTGTAATTTACAGGAAGCAGTACGTTGTCTTCAAAAATCGGAGACAAAATGTAGGCGCTACGAACCGGAGCAAGGGTAAGATTTAAAGAATATGCTTTCATTCTTCTGTATAAGGAAATAGGTATGTTAATATAGGTATACCAAGCTTAACCGGGCATTTTTGTTTGTTTGTGTGTAATTAACTTTTATTGTGACTTTTTTATTCATAGCACTCTCATTTAATTGTTTTTCAGCTGTGTGTAAGACATATTACGAGACAGTACGCAGGCTCTCCAGGTACGAACAACCAGTGGCGGAAGCGAAGAGTTCAGCTCGGAGTCGATCGAGAAGAAAGAGTAAGACTATTAGATTAGAATAGATTTTTTTGGTCAATGTGACTATTTTTCAGATGCATTAATAGATGTGTTGTGTCCATATGCAGTGCATCGTGCAGTGCTGATTGTGTTGTTGTTTTTTACAGCGATTCCGGAGTACAGGGCAACGCACCACAGACGTCTGGATAATGACCTGAATTCAGACAGAATGCCGCTAGTTACCTACAGCTCTGAGTCAGAAGACAGACACTTCGCCGTGCTGAAGGATTTTGGGCTCTGTTTCCTGAGCTTCCCATTTGTTGTGTAGGCAGATCTCCTATGCTTTGTACATAGTTGTGTTTGCGTTTGTGATAATAAAGCTCTTTGAATAAACTTAATCATTTATAATATTTCCTCAATATATTCATTCATGTCCTTGATGGTAATAATGTTATAGTCCATAGGATAACGATGACATAGGCTATATATATACAATATAATAGCATATCATATTAATAAATATAGGAATTTTATTTTTAGGATTTATATTTATAATCACCCAGGGTGACCAATAGCGACAGATCTGCCAACCAATCATGAGTGATTTTTCTTGTTTAAAAGTTGTGATTTCATCCAATACTGACTGAGGAAATTCAAGCCAGGCCAGACATTCTGGCCAGGCGCGGTTTCGCTTTAATTCATATGCTAAGTAGAGCCATAAGTTCTGTCCAGGCGTGGTTTTTCTGCTATTCATATGTAAATTAGAGCCATTAGGGCCCTCCGCGAGCTCTCCACATACGTCATGGTTCGTTTCCATCAATATGTGGCACAGACGAACGTGACGTTCACAGCCTGTAAATTGTCGTTAACTGCCGTAAATTAGGGAGATTTCCGGGCGTTTACGGGGACAAAAATCCCACTTTTCATGCAGTGCAAAAGGTGGAAAATATAGGCAATTTGCAAGGCACCCCAATAAAGGAGTGGTTCTGCAGGTGGTGAGCACAGACCACTTCTCAGTTCCTATGCTTCCTGGCTGATGTTTTGGTCCCTTTTGAATGCTGGCGGTGCTTTCACTCTAGTGGTAGCATGAGACGGAGTCTACAACCCACACCAGTGGGTCATCCAGGGTGACACATCAATGTGAGCTGTGGCAAGAAGGTTTGCTGTGTCTGTCAGCGTAGTGTCCAGAGCATGGAGGCACTACCAGGAGACAGGCCAGTACATCAGGGGACGTGGAGGAGTGCCTGGAGTGTGTCAGCAGTTCTTGCAAGAGGAAGGCCTTGATGCTATGGACTGGCCCGCCTGTGCCCCAGACCTGAATCTGATTTGAATCCGATCTGGGACATCATGGGCCCTATTTTGACGATCTGAAACGCAAGTATCAAACGCGAAACGCAAGTTACATTGTGGGAGGGTCCCGGGCGCTTCTGCAATTTTACCGGTGGGATAAAGGATTCTTGCACCCAACGCATATCTAAAATGGGTAGGTCTAAAGTAGCTTCATTAGTCATAGGTGTAGTTTGGGCGTAATGTGCAATAAACCAATTAGATCGTCATCTCACATTCCCTTTAAGAGCAGGCGCGCTTGTTCCATGGCGGATTGCTATTATGACGGCGATTTATAATTGATTTTTCTTTTTACAAAATGTAAATAAAGAAATGTCACAAGACATAGCCTACTTTCCGATGTTTTGGACTCCCTCTCACTGAATCACGAGGTTATGAATGCATGGTAATATTTTTGCAATGTTTAGACCGAGATTACTCCTCTGTCAAATAAGCTTTCCACTCCCGTTCTGCATTTCTGGGCATTTAAGTGGCTGGCATGCATTTCAACATCACGTCTCCTGAAGTTCTCTAATATTTCCTAATTAATGTCATCAACACATCCATGATTCATGGAAATGTTGCGTAAAATACAACAAGCCACAAAGAATGCTGCTACTTAAGTAGTGTACCTGTTCTATCCAAACACCTGACGCGCATTTTCGGTGTGCCAAATGTTCGTTCAATTAGGCTACACTGCGTGTTTGTGTGTGTTTTTGATTAAACAGCATTTTACGCCCTGAGTTCCATGTCTTTACAATTTATGGCATCCCAAAACTGTGTCATCATTAACCATGTCTTTAACGGATAGCTGTTGTCCCCTTCACAGCCACCCATCCAAGGGGGGATTCCTCATGGCAAAGTTGCCATAAATGAGACGTGGCTTGAGCCTGAGTAAAAAAAGAGTAAAGACATGGGTGATTTTACTATTAGCATCACAAATTACGTGTGTATACTTGTTGATTGAATGGGTTCCCTTGAGGTTGATGTATATCAGTGCAAATAATTCATTATGAATAATTTGAGTAAATGTGTACACTAGATGTATACCTATTTTTCACATTTTCGGACACCACAATGACTTCCTCTTGTGGTAATATTTTTCCTTCTAATTATGTATTGCAATAATACAGAACTTATTTGTGTAGATGAGAGGAGCAAAGTGTATGCGCGTTGTGCACACGCTACATTATTGTTAAGCATGCGCACTTAAAATAGCATATGAATAACACGCCACTGACTTTAAACCAGGTTTTTCCTGGTCAGTGGCGGAATTGTTTTCGGGGACTGCAAGATAGCACCAGGGAACGTTTGCGCCGGAACATGCCTCTTCTTCTCGCTGAACCGCCCAACGAATGCAAGTTCATTCCCTAATTTACCGACGCGCGTCTGTGGAGGGAAAAGTCCCATATGCGTCAGGTAGGATAGGAATGATACATGCGTTTGTGTAAAAAGTAAATTGCGCTGGGTGTAAGATAGGGCCCCATGTCTCGCTCCATCCACCAATGCCACGTTGCACCACAGACTGTCCAGGAGTTGGTGAATGCTTTAGTCCAGGTCTGGGAGGATATTCCTTAGGAGACAATCCGCCACCTCATCAGGAGCATGCCCAAGCATTGTAGGGAGGTCATACAGGCACATGGAGGCCACACACACTACTGAGCCTCATTTTGACTTGTTGACGTTTTAAGGACATTACATCAAAGTTGGATCAGTCTGTAGTGTGGATTTCCACTTCGATTTTGAGTGTGACCCCATATCCAGACCTCCATGGGTTGATAAATTTGATTTACATTGATAATTTTTGTGTGATTTTGTCAGCACATTCAACAATGTGAAGACAAACGTATTTCATTCGATAAGTTCATTTATTCAGATCTAGGATGTGTTATCTTAGTGTTCCCTTTACTTTTTTGAGCAGTGTACAAGGATTCCCTTAGATCACCTCACTATAAAAAAAACATAATACCCTGTGGTCAAAGAAAATGTTGTCAGTAATTATTAGACATGGGATCACTATAATTTATTTTCTAGATCCAGGCACCACAGAATTCTGTAACATTTTTATCATTATAGTCTAATTCTCATAATTTGTGATATTTTTTTCTAATTTTTAAAAACCTGATATAGTATCATTCACCTGAGTAGAAATGGCAGCCATAAGCAGAGGACTCAATGTTCAACTCACCTGGAACACCATGGCATATTCTTTAAGGATTGGTTGCACTCCTGCATAAACACTGAGGTGCAGCTCAGTTTTTGTCGCTTTATGCCACACCTTCCTAACCACCCTCTTATTCCTTTTTTTTCCCAGCTGTGACATTCCTGGAAAAATCAAAGGCTCTCCAACAAAGCACTTTACAAAAGTTAATACTCATTTGGTTACCATAGTGCAGGTAGGCAATCACAGATCCAAGGATAAATAACTGTGATGAGTTTCCTTTTTTTGCCGAGGTCCTCATGAAAGGATCGAATCTGTGTCTATGCCTTTTCAGTGACTTTGTAATTAGCGAATAGCTGCCTCAGGGGGTCATTGTAGAGGGCCTTGTCTTCCCTGTCCATAAAGCCGTAGTAAAGAACCTTGTAGGCAGGAAGCAGCCTCTGGGTGATAATGGCAAGATCATAAGCTGATAGCCAGTGATGGTGAACAAACCTTTTGGGAGCTGAACCAGGAATGCTCATGAACTCACATATCTCTCTGAAGAACGCCACCTGAGAAAGAGAGAGATACATCAAATCGCCTAAGGTAGCCTAAATATGTCAGTTATGGATAAAACAATTTCAGAATCTAGATTACATCTAGAAAATACAGTCTCCCAAAAGGCAAGAATAGCAGCAGGTAAGTATATTGTGAAGATAAAAGGTTTAGTGTTTAGTGTTGAAATCAATAGCATGAATCATTCTGAATTGAAAAAATAGCTCTATAATGGAAATTAAATATTATTAACTAACCTGGTGTGTGGCCCGTCGATGATCTGCATTCAGGTCACCAAACAGCCATTCAAGATGATTGCTAAAAGAAGCTGCAAAAAACTTTTTTTTTTGCATTGTAGATATGGTGGCAACTATCACTGTCAACTTCAAGTAGGCTTGGGCAGTGGTTCTGCCGCACTTGTTTCCAACCCCATTTTACTTCCTTGCATAACACTGCAGGAGTCCATCAGCTATGGAGTTATATTCCTATCTTTATTCAAGAGCACATGATTTCAATTTGAGAGCATTTCTCACAGATATTACGTACAGACTTATAAAAATTTCCCTCAAAACCTTGCTCTCACACTCAAATAGTCACTGCTCGCGCATGGATTTGCTCTGCTTGCGCTCAAACTTTCTGCTTGGACTCAGAAATGTTGTTGCTTGGACATATTTCCTGCTCTCATCTTCAGCCTTTCTCTTTGCACTCACGCTGTTTCTTCGCGCTTGCAAATCTTCTGCTCACAGATTTTTTCTGCGCTCTCAGATTTTTTGGTGTTACAACACTATCAAAATTCCCCAACCAATAGAATGCCACCTGTAGTGTTGACCAATGAAATGATCCCTGCCCTGTTGAGGGTGCGTTCGTTTAGAAAATCCCTTGCATGGGGGTGCTGTACCACTATGGCTCCACCACCCCCGCATTCCATAAGTTTTTTTATTCGTACTTCATTTGCTTTATTGCGACTTTTGAAATAAAAAGGCCAATTATATATATGAAATGTATTTAGCTTATTTTCGAATCCGGAAACCAGACAATGTACGAACGTTCACTTTTGTGTAAGACTTCCGGTTCATTCAGAGTTCTAGCTAGCTAGCACAGCTGAGGTACTATTATTAGTATTGTAGCTAAAGGTATCGCTAACTAATACAAAATGTAATGGGAACCCAGAACGAAAACTCTTTTGCACCCAAAGGGCAGATATGTCCCAGATCCGCAAACTATTATTGACAGGGGGGAGGACGACATGAAGAAATGGCCAAATATTATTTATGAAGATATCTTCAACTATCTTGTCGTGTCTCGGTGTGGACGGATCAGAAATACTGTACCATTACGGCTCCACCACTCCAACATTTCATACGTTTTTTTTAATATTTACTTCCTATGCTTTATTGCGACTTCCGAAATAAAAAGGCCAGTTATTTATGTATATACTTTTGAAATAAAAGGACCAGTCAAAATAAGCCATATATAAATACATTCACCCTATTTTCAACGGAAATCAGGACGGAGGTTGTCAAAGATTTTGTGTAATACTTCCGGTTAACGCTTCTGTCGTTTTCAGCTTGCATTCAATTTCTGACTAACTATATATTGTGAATACATCACAAAACGTTTGGGGAAATGGATTCCCGTAAATCAGGGATTTTATTTTCCGTGAGAGGATGTCACAATAATGGGCAGAAACGAAAACTGTTCCTAAAACAGCAGTGTTTTGATTACCGTCCGACCATATACGAAGGAAGTGCAGTTGCGAGACCCCTTATGATTTTCACCCACCACCTGAAGACGACGAGGCTCTTCGGCTTTGGCTCATCTGAAAGAAACCACCAAAACAACCCTATGTGTGTTCATATGATTTTGTTGACCAGAGGCCGACTGAAGATCACCCTTTCCCAGAGAAGTGGCTGGGCTATGATGCTCCAGTGAGGAGAAGACGACTCGTCAGGACATTAACACTCAGGTAGCCTATTACTAACTAGTCCACGTTACAGTTCTGTAGGTACCAGTTGTCGTTTCGTCACAAATGGGGTATCACGCAAAAGTTTCCCAACTTCACACTAACTAGCTATGTTAATGTTTATTGTGATAGTCTCCAAAATCAAAATTGAGCTAGAACATTACTTTAAGTAAAACCACTGTACACTGTAGCAATACAACACCTGCTGTTGGAGCACTCAGTGGTAGGACACCATTTGACTAGGAAAAAATAAAAGGGTTTGGTATATTGAATTGTAACGTGAATCAAACCTGGGGTGGCTGTACAGTAAAGCTTAGCTCATATGTTTACAGCAGAAGTATGTGGTGCTCATACTGCACCTGAAATTGTATATACTGTTTATTACAGTATATTTTTATCATTTATTGTGCACAATGGGTTGTGTTTGCAACTAAAATTCCTAAATTAAGCCTAACACTTGATACAAGGTCAAAAACATGATCATACAATGTCAAAAACAAGATCATACATGATCATACAATCCAGAACACAATGCCTCAGTGCTTTATAGACAAGTTCCACAACACCACCTGCATTGACTGCTCTGAGACCACTTTTCTAGAGGGGAGTCATACAACCACTATTATTCCAGCAATACACCGAAATATTTGGTTTACCATTGCTTCATGTGGACTTACATTTATATCTCCTGCCAATGGAGGTAGATGCAGCAACAAGTTCATCACCCAAAACTCTGGCTTTCTAGAGTACCTTAGACCTGGCGATGAAGTCATGGCAGACAGGGGCTTTACTATCCAAGAGCTGCTTTATGAAAGGTAAACCTTGCAGTACCAGCCTTCACTCAGAAAGGAGGCCAGTTGACTGAAGAGGACGTCACAAGCACAAGGAGGATAGCAAATGTATGAATTCACATTATATTTTTTATATTCACATTATATATATTTATAGTAGTAACGTAACAGATTTTAAACTATTAACAATGAGCTCCATAATTTATTGTACAGTGACCATTCTTTGGTTATTTTGGTTGAGTACTCTAGCACTTTTGAGTGACGCCAGCATTTAACCAGATCCATAACCCTCAACTGGTAGTCAACTCCTGTTTTTAACATACCTGCTTTACTACAAATACCACAAGTCATGTATTCAGTACAAACATTTGACAAACCCAATGCACATTTAAAATATGTTCAACTATTGAGCTTTCGACATTGCCTAAGAAAAAATACAAACTTAACAAATTCCAAGAACTCTGTCTAGTTATATTAAAAAGTTCAGTTGTTTCCATCAAGATGCAGTGGGAATAGTGTGTAGACACCTTCAGCATTTAAATCTGTCCTGCAAATAATACAAGGTAGGTCAGGATGTAATGTTTTATTTACATGTTCTCAGCCACCACTAGAACTGCCTGCCTGCCATCAGCACCTTGAGGATTCTACCTGCCTGTTGTCAACATTAGTAAAATATTTCATTACATATTTAAAATGTGTCTCATGTATTCATTTTTAGTAGTTTCTATGTTTATGCACACTATTATATTTCCAGATTTTTTGTATTGATTTTTTGTATTATTTAGCTTCATGCTAAATCATATTTGAAAACACCCAGAACACTAAATCACATTGACAACCCTATACCTGCCTCTTTGTTCTTCATTTAAGTCAATCTAGTGGAAAAATATAATCAAGTGGATTTTCATTGTTTTAGTTCAACTTGCAAGTAAATAGACAAGTTCACTATGGGCTCTAGTGACTTCCTCCAGGCTTGCACATTTACCCTCCTCCAGGTTGACGTAATTATCATAAAATGACAGACACTTCTGACACTGCATGTTGATGGTGTGTTCACCATGAGGTTGCTGGAGGTCTGCAGTGGCTGCTGATTGCACTTGCTGACCACTTGTTTTAGCACTGATGCACTTGTGCAGAAGGTTCCCCTACAGGAACATTGGCTTGTTCAAAACTCTTAAGTGCATCATGAGAGTCATACGCAGGGGTAGGAGGTAGAGATGGAGAACCGGCTGGTGTGCTGTCAGAAAGACCATCACCTGGCTTATGACGTTTAAAAAGTTCCGCTGTGTCCCAGAGTTCCACTGGCGTTGCTCATCTGTACAGGACATGCTGGTCCATCCTCCACCAACAGGATTCTGAACCTTCAACAAAAATGTGATTAAAAAAAGTTGGTGCAATTACTGTATAGTACAGAACACTAGTTAACTTGCAAATCTCAAGTTCCTTTCACCTAATCAATTTATTGGTAATTTCTTATTTGATTATGGAATATACATTTTGTGCCTACCTCCTTGCAATATAAAATTTTACTGATATACTTACACAATGAGCAATTCAAACCACAAAACGTGCATGTTTCAATGTTGGTGAAATGGTACCCTATTCTTATGGATCAAACATTTTGTTATATACATATTGATTGATGTAATAAATATCCACATCATGGTGATATGAAAATGTAAGTATAACAGCACCTTACCTTTCATGTAACTTACCTATCATGCATCTTACATTTGTGGATCTTCTTAGCTTGTTACCGAGGAAGCCTCTCACACGAGATTTAACATAATACTTATCTGGACAGGCATTCTGTTGATTAACAAACAAGTTACAATTCACATTTAATGAATGTCGAATTGATCAGCAAATTCATGTTAATCTACTGTACTTCAGATAATTATCTTGCTAGCTTGCTGTTTACTGTTCACTATTTACGTTAGCTATATTCATTTTCTACTTTACTAAATATCAAAACGATGACTAGTTTGCTTAGTAGTTGTTGTTTATCGTTTTTGTGATGTGTCACAATTAGCTTTGTACATAACTAGCTGATAACAACCTACATTTAAGACGATAAACAATGTCAGCTAGATACCTACCTTCCATATTAGCCGCTTTCCGACCAAGTAGTTACAGGAACGTCGTTATAGGAACAGTCCACTTCTAAACAGTTCTACTAACTACTCTCCCCCAAAACCGGTTTTTCTATTTGCATTCGCACTGGTCAAGTGGCCATAGGAACTGGTAGGAGAGATAAGGGAGTGACGCAGGCACTGCAACAGGCTTTTATAGCGTCGTCACTAGACTTTAGTGTAGCGCTACATACAACATTTCACAGTTTAATGTTTGTAACACTGGGTGTGTGATTGGAGATAGTGTAAATCATTTTATGTATGCGGATGATCTGGTTGTTTTCAGGCCAAGTAGTGCTGGGTTCCTACCACGGCTTGCTGTTCTTTCAGATTACGAGGCTGGAAAATACATCCAATACAATTTTATAAAAATAATGTTGTGTTGATAATGTCCTATATATAACTTCGGAGTTCAAACCGCGGCGTATAGGCTGGAGTCATAGAAATTGAGTAGCTACTTAACACAGAAACACAAAAGACGAAGGCTCCAGCATAATATGTAGTATATACGCAACAGACAAACGAAGCGACCAGCCAATTGGACCAATCAACGTAAACCTGGGAAAAGGGAAAGACCCTGCTCTGGAGTAGGAGCTAAAAAGGTTATAGGAACCACGGTGCGAGGAACTAAATAATCCCGCAATTTCTTCTATCGGAACACAAGAAAAAAAGGGTTATAGGAACGTTATGTTCTAGGAACTGCAAAAATCCCTGCGGTCGGAAAGCAGCTAATAGCCTGCTTGCAACACATGAACACCCTGCAGTCTCCACAGTGCCATCCGATGACAATACTATCCAGGCAAAATTATGGTACGATTTGGTCTGTCTGGGCAGGAAATCTGCTTTGAATAGCAGTTTGTTATCCTCAAAACAGTGAATGAGAACACGGCCAAATTTATTGCTGTGAAGGTACTGATAAGCCTCAGTGCCTTTGTAGCTTCTTATTTCTGATCTGTCCACACCGAGACACGACAAGATAGTTGAAGATATCTTCATAAATAATATTTGGCCATTTCTTCATGTCGTCCTCCCACCTGTCAATAATAGTTTGCGGATCTGGGACATATCTGCCCTTTGGGTGTAAAAGAGTTTTCGTTCTGGGTTCCCATTACATTTTGTATTAGTTAGCGATACCTTTAGCTACAATACTAATAATAGTACCTCAGCTGTGCTAGCTAGCTAGAACTCTGAATGAACCGGAAGTCTTACACAAAAGTGAACGTTCGTACATTGTCTGGTTTCCGAATTCGAAAATAAGCTGAATACATTTCATATATATAATTGGCCTTTTTATTTCAAAAGTCGCAATAAAGCAAATGAAGTACAAATAAAAAAACGTATGGAATGCGGGGGTGGTGGAGCCGTAGTGGTACAGCACCCGCATGCAAGGGATTTTCTAAACGAACGCACCCTCAACAGGGCAGGGATCATTTCATTGGTCAACACTACAGGTGGCATTCTATTGGTTGGGGAATTTTGATAGTGTTGTAACACCAAAAAATCAGAGAGCGCAGAAAAAATCAGTGAGCAGAAGATTTGCAAGCGCGAAGAAACAGCGTGAGTGCAAAGAGAGGCTGAAGATGAGCGCAGGAAATATGTCCAAGCAACAACATTTCTGAGTCCAAGCAGTAAGTTTGAGCGCAAGCAGAGCAAATCCAAGCGCGAGCAGTGACTATTTGAGTGTGAGAGCAAGGTTTTGAGGGAAATTTTTATAAGTCTGTACGTAATATCTGTGAGAAATGCTCTCAAATTGAAATAATGCGCTCTTGAACAAAGATAGAAATATAACTCCATAATCAGCATGCTTACAAGGTTGAACCTAGGATGTTGTTATCCTTAAAGAACTTAACCAGCAACTTTTTTGGCTTGAGAGTGCTAACCTTCAAGGCCTCTAAAGAGCCAAGGTGTTCCACATCAACCGTCTTCCTGTCTGGGTTGAAGTAGATAACCAGGATGGAAAGCACTTTTTCACCACCATTGGTAGTACTCTTGTCGAGGTTGATGGAAAATGGATACTGTGTATTGCTGAAGATCATCTCTGAAAATGTAAATCACAATCCATGCACCATTTTGTAAGCTGCTGCTGTTCATGACAGCTTCAACCCACTCAGTGCTACTTTGTCTTTAGCCAGCATTTGAGCCAGCTTCACAATCACTGGTGCAAATGTAAAAGGAAGTGAATTTTCCGCAAGAGTAGTGAGAACCATCGCCTAGACAAAGAAAATGTCATTAGATTTTCATAAATAAAACTTTTGCAAATAGCCTGCCTTTTATTATAACCCTGTGACTTGGTTATTGTGTCTAGTTCAACTCTAGTACAATTGACCAAACACACCTAGAACAGTACACAAATTGTCCCATAATGTAGCCTACGTCTATGTAGCCTGACAATAGCCTACTGGCAAATTTCAAGTAATCTGTCAACAGGGAAATAGTAGTTATGATTTTGTTACACAGCAAACTACAAGCCTATTGGATGTATAATACACACCTCTGCATTAGCAACCTGCTGACATGTAGGTACAGGCACCCTAACTCGCGCTCTCATTAATTCAGGCCATGCCTTGGGAGCACTTGAGACTGGAAGGACACTGGCTGTATCATTGCAGGGCACTTTTTGACTCTGGCATTGTGCCAAAAGATCATGAGAGCCCTTGTTGCTGTATTTTATTTCTTTAGAACAAAGGCTGCATTTTGAAAACCCCGCTTTTTCAATATTTTAAGATAAGCTGTGTTGAACTCCATTCACCTTGGTCTTGACCTCAATCTTCAGCCAGGCCCAACTCAATTTGCACCTCAGCCCTGAGTCAAGCTGTGCTATATAGTTTAGTTTTAGTTTATTTGTCAAGGACCATGCACAGTTCAAGCCCTGTACCAGAGTTAGCTATACAGCTAATTTACATCTGTGGTCCCTGCGCAATGGAGATGGAGGAACAATGTAGACAATACAGACAATATTATCAAAACAACAACAACATATAACAAGCATTACACATATTACATAACAGATAAACCAGAATACAATATACATTCCATGCTATAAAAAGGATCAATGACCACATAGTTGATTTGTCTTTAGCCAAGTCTTTAAGGACATTTTAGAACTACTGAGACGTGCACAGTCTCTAATGTAAATTGGAATTAACTTCCACCTTTCTACTTCTGTAAATGAAAAAGCTGATTGACCAAATGTGGCCTTCCTAAATTGAGTGTAACAGTCACCTCTTACAGAAACCCTGGAGATCCATAAATTATTTCTGCAAAATGACACATTGCTTTAGTGGAGGTGGTGCAAGATCATGGGTCAATTTATACATCAGGCACATGTCTGCAAAACAGAGAAAACGATCAAAAGTTAATAGGTTGTATTTTGTATGATGGTACAGTGATGATGTCTCTTCTTCTTTTGTCAAAAACTTTCACAGCTTGTTTGTAAAGGTTTTAGCGTAGTACCAACTGCCTGGGACCAGCTTGTAGAACAGTAAGTTAAATGTGAGAAGATCATTGAATGCAAAAACAGTTTAGCTGCAGCTAATGGTAACTGGTGTCATGTCTAAAATGATCTAAACTAGCTCTGACACAATTTGATATATATTTTTTTAAACTTAATAGCGAAATGCCCACTGTTTTGCTTACATTAAGAGTAAGACCACTCAGAGTTAACCAGTCTGATACTTTGTTTAGTATTTCAGTAAGTTTATCTGTGGCTTGTTCTCTAGTTTTTGCATGGGTATAGATAACTGTATTGTCTGCTTACATTTGGATGTGGATGTCTGGGCAAATTAAAGGCAGGCCATTAATATATAAGCTAAATAAAATTGGTCCTAAAATAGATCCCTGGGGGACTCCAGTAGTGCAAGTTAGCAAAGGAGGATCATCTATCATTAATCCTGGTACACTGCTTTCTAGAATCTAAATAAGACTTCCATGTCAAAGCATTGGGAGAGACATCTTTGACAGTTTGGATAGCAAAACATTATGATTCACTGAATCAAACGCCTTCCAAAACAGTTCCAAGGCTTGAGTTCAATTTGCTCAATAAAGTAACAAATAGCTGTTTCTGTGGCATGATGTTTCCTGAATCGAAACTGCGTAGGGTGCAGTGAAAAATGGTCTTGATTTAAATAGGCTAGCAACTGGTCACAGACTAGCCTTCCCGTTACTTTAAAGACAATACTAATAGGTCTGTAGTTGGTTTTATTAGTTGCATCACCAGCCTTAAATACAGGGGTTATTACTGCTGACTTTCAGTTATTATGAAAAATCTTTGTTTAATGGATAATTTGGATATTGTTTATTTATTTACTTGGGACATTAATCAACAATCTTACACTTCTGTACAGACTGTAAAAGAGCCAGATTATAGCATAGATTCTAATTTCCATCTGTAGTCCCAAACCTAACCTGCATGTTTTTTTATTTTAAGATAAGATTTACCAGATGAGCAATTGCAGTACAGAGGCTGCTTTTACATTTCTTCAGAAATGCACACTCACAATCATTAACATCTTTAGCCTTAGAGTTCTTAAACTGGCCTACGATTTTAATTATAGAAGACGCTGGAACCGAAATGCTAAACAGTGGAAGATTATCATTTGATGGTACAATGACCTTCCCTCTTGGACAAAAGCATTTTGCCAATTCTTGAACTGAGTCTATAAAATAACTACTTAAACATAGAATAAATTTGTTCTTTATCTTTTCTTAAGGTTCCTTGTACTTGTAATTTAAACTCTTTATCTCGTTTTTTATGTTCTTCTTTAAAGCTCTATTGATGTTTTTCCAAGTTTGCATACTATTCCCTTTAGAATCATTTATAATGTCAATAAAAACTTAGCTTTTGCCTTTCTCAATTCATTTATAACTTCATTATGTAACTGTTGAAAGGTTCTCCTATGATGGGCTAACCCTGACTTAATTGCAGTTTCAGTGCATGCTGAAAAAGGCATTGAAGATTGGTCATTTAGTGTGTTGGATAGAATGAATAAGGGGAGTGGATTTCTGAGCAGTGTAAAATAAATTCAGAGCTTTATGGGCAAATAAGGTTATAGTAAAATGACAAAGAGGTTACCCGAGTTATGCTGAGTGGGACTGGGTGATCAATAGTAAAATAAAACAATAAAAGCGAAGTCAGATATCAACAAACTAGACATATTGACTAGGTTTGGGCCGATAGATGATACCATCGTCCATCGGCGATGGCTGACAGACATCTCGATGTAGAGGTGGCATCGTCATTTCATCGCCCCAAGTTGAAAGCTACCGTATTTCACCCGATCATTTCTGTAAAAAGGTGACACGTAATCTCCCCTCGCCCAGACCTGCATTGATGGCCACTCAGCTATTCAATGTGTTACAAATGTTAAACACCCAACACAAATGTTAACCACCCAACCCCCCATGTGCTTATTATATAAAACCAGCTATTGCCTAAGTGGAGTACCCGCATTAATGTCAGTGCATACTCAAAAAACTCAACGTAGCTATAGGATATTTCAATATTCAAACTGGCCTATACATTTAAGTGATTTTTTCTTGTCTCAATAGCCCATTCTCACTGGCGAAAAAAACACTAATGTTGGTATATATTATCAAGCTTGCATTTAAAAAATCCTACATGTATAGGCTACCTACGAAGAGAATTAAGAATGCGCCTATGCAAAACAAGTGGGATTAATCAAATGATCCTATGACCGTTTTAGGCACACCGGTACGAAATCCCAATTGATAAATACCACTTGTTCTTAGTGTCAGTGCTGGTGCACAGTGTCTACGATTTGCCTATCAACGTACCCCTAATTACCTGTGGGAAACATAAGCTACAATGAGGTTCATTAAATGTACGACACAATCCAAATTTCCGAGCTTGACAGAAGGTGCCATGTAGTGTAAAATGATGAGCACATGATTGTTACTGCTTCACCAGTAAAAAGTAAAACTCTTCTAAAGATAAAAGTGTATTGCATTGTGAAATATGCTGTTCTTCAAACTAAACAGTAATAGGCATCTAATCAGTAATAGCGTCATAAGTTAACCTAAATAAATGCCACGATATTTGTCCTGCTGAAGATATTGTATTCCAACCTCATGCAATCATATTTAGAAGCATATGTTCCGCTTATTATCACCCGTAAATTGCGTGGAGTGCTGTTTGATTCATATAGCCTACTGTACCAGAAGCGTCATGCACCTATTTTTTTAAGGGGGCACAGTGTGCACAACACACGGAAACAGGTGCCCAGAAATACTAATATTAAAAAGAAAATCCACTTGGCTCAAAAAGTTTCAATGGGCCCCTGTACTGTACTATTTTTCGGGTGGGCTTTTACGCCTATCTGGGTGCCATCAACAGTAGCTACTGTAGAATACGGCAGGAGAAACGCCCCGGAACAATCCGAAATCATGGCATGTAGGCTATTCATCTTTCTTGACAGCAGAAAGTGAAATATAAAGAATGTTTTGTCTCTAAAGTTTAAAAAAATTACATTTCTAGCGGAAAATGGATAGCCTACTGCAGTTGTGCTTTTTGTCTTCAGTGAAAGCATACAAACGATAGTTTATACTGTTCGAATTCTGATGGTCTATACTAATTCAATTTACACGTCTATAATGAAGTGACAGTAGTGTAAATTATTATGTTTTCTCTAAAACAGCTATGCCTACATGTATATTTTACGGTCAAAACGAAGTCTGCTGTGTGTATATCAAATCTTTCATCGTAAGAAAAATAATGGGCGGGTGAATACCATGCTTCAATTAATAAAACTATGAATATTGTATTCGCTCCCAGTTTTCGGATAATGAAACACTTTAGTATTCGTAACTGCATTTACGTTGTAAGTCTAAAGATTTTTTTTAAAGATTAGATCACTATGACTAGCCATATGGAGGAAAAGTAAGGAAAAACCCAGATGAGTAGGAGAGGATGGGATCAAATGTGCAATAAATATAAATGTAATTAATGAATGCATTAATGTATAAATAATATTTTTTTAAGTTCATAAAATGTATAGCTCCGCCCCCGATTTCATTGTCCATGATGTTTCACTGTAGACATCGTCCGATGCCAAATTAGTAGACATCGCTAAACCCTAATATTGACATGAAATACATGGATATTGAATAAGTGAAACCCAAGGTATAGACGAAAACTGTCGATATCAGGGAGATCACTGTGAGGCCTAGCATGTACAGATGGTGAAGTGATAAAGTGCTCATCAAGGGGAGGTGCTGCACTTAAGGGTAGCTAAAAGCAAGTGAATTAAATTGTCGTGCCGAAAGCAAGTGAATTAAATTTTGGTGGCAGTTTAAAAAAAAATCTATACAAATAATGGTCACCCGGTGGCTCCGGGGAGTGAAAATCAGCAAATCATGTGGTTAATCGACTGTACTGTACTGCAGAAAACAGGGCATTTCTTTATCATTAAAACAACTCAAATGTAAATATGAATATAGCACTATAAGAAATTAACTACATTCCTGGCAAATAATTGTCGCATCTAAACTGCCTTTTTTAATTTTAAAATTCCTTTTAGTGTGCGAAAACCTACAATCTACGTTGAATCACTAAAAGCAACACTGTGCTTCACTGCTTCATTGGCGTAAGTTGTATGTTCCTCATCTGAGGTGCTGGAGACTGGGCTTCACTGCCCTGTGGAGACGTTTTTTATTATTTTCTGTTATTGTCTTGAAGGAAATGTCTATTGAATAATAGAAAAAGTACTGGCAGCAAATTACCAGTACTATTTACAGTTTTTTACAGATATTTTGTACAGTGTTTGTTAGTATTGTTTCTGTCTCCAATTCACATCCCCTCTGATTTTAACCAAAGCCAGTTTGCACTGTATAATTTACAAAATTATGGATCCACTGGCCGCTGCTGCATACTGTTTTAAAGTCCTGGTTAATTCAAAGCATAAAATATGGCCATATGCAAAGTGAGACATCTCGCTAGACACTGTCATTTCTCTTTTAACATCTGCACTAGGCAAATTTAATTTAATTACACTCTACAATGTCCTTCAGTCTGTATTTATATGTAATGACACAAGAAATGCCATTAAAATTCATTTAAATACATACACATTTGTCAGTTATACACTCAGAGAGACAGTAACTAATGTTAGTGGAGCAAAAGTACACAATTAACATGTTTTGTCTCTACTGTCTAATCCCTCCACCCCCTTCATTGCATCATTCATTGTGGAGCAATCAACACTTCTTTCCCGCATCAATAATAGATCTTCATTATTGAGGTGGGAGCTAATCAGCACGATTGCCTCTCAAAGAAATGACAATGTGTTAAAACAACAAGTATGTGAATGGTAATGTATAGTCAGAGGTGCGCCATAAGTGGGAATGGACTTTACTTGCTACAGTACAGCAGGGACATGTGACAATTGAAGAGAATGAAAAATGTGTATGAATTTAGTGTCTATCATCATTGGTATAGCCTTCTGGTTCACTATCCTATACCCGGTGGGGTCTTCTGCTGTTGTAAAACATCCGCCTCAAGGTTGGGCGTGTTGTGGCTTCACAAATGCTTTGCTGCATACCTCGGTTGTAACGAGTGGTTATTTCAGTCAAGTTGCCCTTCTATCGGCTTGAAGCAGTCAGCCCATTCTCCTCTGACCTCTCGCATCAACAATGCATTTTTGCCCACAGGACTGCCGCATACTGGATGTTTTTCCTTTTTTGAGTCCATGTCTCAGTTCTGCATCACAGCCCACACTGGGCTGGATGTTACATAGACCAAGACAGGTACCACTACCAATACATCAACACGCCACCTTAGCAGAGACTCAGCCATAGAGGATTAGTTATTTTCCTTTGAGGAAGAGGATGACACCTCTTCTAACCCTGAAAGTCAAGTCACAGATTAGTTCAAATCAGGAGCACAAAAGATAGACTCTCTAAATGGATTTTCACTGATGAAAATTTCACTCAGATATATTACTCCATCCAATGCCCCAGTAGAGAGACTCTTTAGTCTGGGTTAACTTGTCACCATTCCAAAGAGGAATAGGTTTTCTAAACAGCAGTTTGAGAAGCTTCTGTTTTTGAGATACAACCACTAGTTTAATACTTAGGATGGATAGCTTGGATGGATGGGGAGAATGGAAGAATGGCTAGGATGGTTAGATGACTGGGTTGGGATTGCTATGGTGGATGAATGGATGGATGAATGAATGCATGCATGGATGGATGAGTGTTAGGAAGGAGTGTATCAATTGATGAATTAATGAATGTTTAGCAGCTAAAGTTGGATTTATGTGGCAAATGACGACACAAGTGATAGAGGCAGAGGGGATTACAACAGTGTTTATTTTTATTTTCATAAACAATAATAATAAGAATATACACTCTTTGTAGTGCAAATTAAATTATATGTAAACAAGTAATACACATTTTCATTACATGTTTACATATATCAGTTTCATATTCTTAATTTGCACTACAAAGAGTATCTTTTTATTGTTATTGTTTATTTTTGGTACATTGTTCAGTATTATATTCAGATAGCACTTCTTGCAATTAGTGTACAATGTTTTATAATAATAATTGATTCTATTTAGTGTCCGTTTCATTCATTTAACATATTTAATATTGGGGGCATCCAAGTTATTTCACATACTTTTTTTTAAAGTAACGCAATAGTTACTTTCCCTGGTAATTTGTTACTTTTATAATGATGTAACTCAGTTACTAACTCCGTTACTTTTTAAGAGAAGTAACTAGTAACTAAAACAAATTACTTTTTTAAAGTAACATCCCAACACTGGTCACTAGCCTACACTGCATCGCGTCTGATTTAATGAATGTATAAAAAAAATGGATATTCGCCAGTTTTTTAAATGCCGTGAAGACAGCAGCCCTCCTGATGCCAAAAAATGGTCTCGGCTACAAGCCCAAAGTGAGTGAGCCCGGAAAACAGTTCTAAACTTCTAATTTGGTTCACGGTAGATTCAGGGTAACCTAATCAACAAGGGTAACCTAATCAACAAGCCACGGCGTTGATTAGGTAACCCTTTTCAGACATGAAGTTGGAAGTCACCTTTACCTTTTCCAATTAGCCCATTTCATGCATTCTCTAGCATTTAAGCCACTGAAAGTTAGTGACAACAAGATCCCTTTGCTAGTCAGCTAGTTAATGTTATAATATTATTAACCAACCGCGTTGGCAGTGTAGCCTGAAATAGATTTAATAGAGTTAAATTTTACTAAATTAGTTCAGCAATTAAGCACAATCTAGAGTACAATGTCTTCAAAACTAATTGTGGATGATGCTACATCTCTTCAAATCCCAGACAAAATAAAGTCCATAGAGAAATAACAGGGCTCTCTGACTGGCTACCATTTGAAGTGATTGACGGGGAGTCCACCCTCCCCCTTCTCGAAATGGTACCGAGATACAGAGACAGTATTAGTTTAATTAACTTAAAGGTGTAGGTAGGTTATAGCATTCAGACTGGATACATAAACATTGAATGCATGCTAAATAATTTATTTTAATGGTTTGTCTGTAAGGGTTAGCCTATCGACCTTATAATGTGACCGGCTACTTGACAGGATGTAGTGTGCTAAGCTGTCCTTTGTAATGATCACTCCCAAGGTAAAATAACAATAATGTTTATTCTCTCAGGTTAGTAGTCAAACAAGGCAGCAACAGCTCAGGCGAAGGCACAGAGGGCAATCCATAAACAAAACACTAAACAAACGATGCACAGGTCAGGCCAGAACAACAATCCAAGAACGTAGGCTAAGGCACAGAGGATAATCCAAGGCAGAATACTTCACAAGCAATGCTGGGGTCAGGACAGAATAACAATACAGGAATGTAGGCTAAGGCACAGAGGATTATCCAAGACAGAATACTTCACAAGCAATGCAGGGGTCAGGCCAGAACAACAATACAAGACTTGAATGCTTAGTATGAAGAAATCAATATTTACAATACCTCGCAAAGAGGCAATAGTGTGTGTGTGCTTATATACAGCCTGAGTGAGAGCAGGTGTACTAAATCTGGGTGATTGAGTCCGGGTTATGGGAAAGTCAAGACTAGGGAAGCTGTAGTTCTCAGTGAAAGGGAGCTGGGGAATGTTACAGAACCCCCCCCCCCCCAAGGCGCCGCTTCCAGAGGCGCCAAACAGCAAACACGCCACCAAAAACCCCAAGCGGCAGAAGATCCAGGCAGGAGACCACATCGGCGGAAACCAGGCTGGCCAAGCTAAAGAGAAAGGTGGACACCTCATCAGTTTGCAGGTCCTGCTAGGCCCGACACTGCTGTCGCTCTGCCTCTCTCTTCTTCTCTCTCCTTTCATCTCTTGCTTCTCTCCATTGACAGTACCTGTCTACAGACGCGGCCTTACCTATGTTTCACCCGTTTTAAATTAAACAGGCACCGCCATCCAAAGGGGTCCCCAACAGACCGGCAAAATCCCATTAATCTCCTATAAAAGCCACAAGGTATGAAATCAACTTTGTTATTTGCAACTTCTGGAGAAATACTACACTACCCACAAATCTAAGCAAAACACTGATGTCTCTGATCGAACTTGCGGTTACCATGGCGACGTTTACTGCCCCCGCGAATGGCTTAAGCGATCTGAAGTATCGGTTGTTTATGTGTTTATACCTTCGCCTTTGATTATATATATATTATTGAAACGGGGCCCCCAGATGCTTAAGGCCGTTGCTGCCTGTCTAGGTTGTTCTCACTCTCTGCCTGCATCTTCTTGCTTTTAGAACCACAGCTACCTGAAGGAGTTGTGCTGCCCTCTCTCTCTGTCTCCATCACTACACTCTCACTCTCCTCTGTCTGCATTCTATCAACTTCCCCTATTCCATTCTTCTCGTCATCATCATCATCATCCACCAGGATATTACCATCTGACCTGTTGAAATTAGGCTGAGCACTGAAATGATAGGCTACACTGCACTCTGCAAGCTTTCTGTGGTGCATTTCTGGATAGGTTAACATTACCTTCTCCTTGCCAAGGACATTGAATCCATATGGATCCACTAATTTTTTTGCTGGCCCCCGGTCCACTTTTGCTCTGTCCTTCGTTCCTATAGCGAACATATGTGTCCCACAAAGTTTCGCCACATTTTCTTCACAAAAAGGTACATTTTTGTTATATGTATTACTGTAATTCATTCATAATATCTAATATCATATATTATAACATAATAGATATATTGTTATATACATTATTGCAGTCATTTAGGTGACCAGAGCATTGCATGCATTCTATTAAAAGTCTAAGTATGCTAGCAACTGAATTAATAAACCCTGGTTGGGAGTACGTTATCACTATTCACTGGGAATGAATGGATGACATTAGCAAAAGAGCTATTGTTTAGCTAACTTGAACACAATACTGTATACACTTTCGTACACCCTTTGTTTTGAAATCAGTACCTACCATCCTGTTTCCCAAGATGTTCAGCAATCATCTGCCACAATCTGTCTTTATATTAAGTGTCTTTGTAATTCACACTTTGTTTTTCATTCAATGCTTTGTGCTGCGAGACGAAGTGTATCAACTTGTCAGATGCCATTCTGTATTTTGTTGTTTGCTTGTACGGTGGCTCTGAATTGTCAAGAAAACTCACAAAATGTTAGTTATGGATATGAAAAACACAGAAAATAGAACCCGATCCGATTGTTTTTTTACAGACGAAAGTTTCGGAGGCAGTGTGAAAGCATGATTGACATAACGTGAGGTCGTATTCACCTTTTACCAGTGATGGGAATAACGGCATTATAAATAAATGGCATTACTAACGGCGTTAGTTTTTTCAGTAACGAGTAATCAAACGAATTACTGTTTTCCTCGTTACAACGCCGTTAGCGTTACTGACAAAATGAAATGTGGGGTTACTTTTATTAAGCTCAATGAAGCGGTAGCTTCCTTTCTGCAGGACCTGCAAAGTTTTTTCTCTGGTGTGTGTGTGTGTATATGTGTGTCAGGGGGGTGGTAGACAACCACAACTGATGATGATTGGCTTAGTGTACATTTCCATCGTTTGCCAACCAACCAGAGGCAGAGTAGGGCGGGTGTTCACTGTTCAGTTTACACACAATCACAGACAGTTGCACACACCAATGGCCAGGAGTCAGAGCGATGGCAAGTCAAACAAGTTCAAAGGTAGCTTTAGCGAACTGTAAGTATAATAAGCACTACTTTTCCCTTGTTGAGGTAAAAGGCAAGAATGTTTATGTAACGTGCAACTTATGTACAGGAAGAAAGACACTCCACGTTGGTGACAAGTAATTTTAATCTAATAAAGCACCACATCGTCAGATGCCGCCACAAACTAGTGGCCAAGAATGCAGCTGATAAAGTGAGCTCCACTACAAAAGGAGATTGAGCTACGACATCAAAGCAACTTAAACCTTTATCCACCACCGCAAACTCATAACTCAGACTAATATTTGATTCTATTTAGATTCTTTTTGTGAAAAGTAACTAGTAACTTCAACTAATTACTTTTTAAAGTAACTTGACCAACACTGCCTTTTACCGTGCAAAAATGTTGGATGTAGGACTCAGTGTAAAAAATACTTTTGCTTTTCTGGTGGTTTTACAATATAACCAGATGCATCAGACTAATATTTGATTCTATTTAGTGTCCATTTCATTCATTTAATATATTTAATATTGGGGCTTCCAAGTTATTTGACATACTTGATTTTTTAAAGTAACACAATAGTTACTTTCCCTGGTAATTAGTTACTTTTATAATGATGTAACTCAGTTTCTAACTGAGTTACTTGTTGTGAAAAGTAACTAGTAACTATAACTAATTACTTTTTAAAGTAACTTGACCAACACTGCCTTTTACCGTGCAAAAATGTTGGATGCAAATTTCAGACTCAGTGTTAAAAATACTTTTGCTTTTCTGGTGGTTTTACAATATAGCCAGATGCAGTTTATTTTGTGTCTGGCTTGTTTTATCTGGTTTTAGGAAATTATCTTTTCAAATAAATAGGGACTATTCAATTCATTTTCATTTGCCAACTTAACATTTTGTTCCCATGGCACAAGAGATTGTCTTGACCAGGACCACACCCCTAAATGCATTAAAAC
>JACXGM010009156.1:0-14899 GCA_016801145.1 Umbra pygmaea
TGTGTGTGTGTGTGTGTGTGTGTGTGTGTGTGTGTGTGTGTGTGTGTGTGTGTGTGTATAAGTGTGCTCTATTAGTGTGACAGTACATGGCGGCCAGGGCCAGAATCAGAGTAGAACCGAGGGGAGGAAGGCGGCTGGGAGAAAGAGAAGGCCAAAATATAACTGTGTCCTGACAATGAGCTCCTCTGAGACATGCTGGAACATATCCAGCCAATAGCTACTTGACGCATTATCTTTACTGAGATGAGCTGGACTTACTGGTGAGTGGCTAGCAGAAGGACAGAGGGACGGTCGGGCAGAGGGACGGTCGGGCAGAGGGACGGTCGGGCAGAGGGACGGTCGGGCAGAGGGACAGTCGGGCAGAGGGACAGTCGGGCAGAGGGACAGTCGGGCAGAGGGACAGTCGGGCAGAGGGACAGTCGGGCAGAGGGACAGTCGGGCAGAGGGACAGTCGGGCAGAGGGACAGTCGGGCAGAGGGACAGTCAGGTTATGGTTCAAGTTAGCCAGAGATGATTCACTAATAGCTTGGACAGCTTTTAACAAGTGTTAACAGCTAAGATTTTTATTGTGTGTGTGTGTGTGTGTGAGGGGGGGGAAGGGTGTAAGCTAAATGTGTTGAATGGGTGGTGGAGGGTGAATGTGTTAACAGAGGGAAGTTCTTTGCATGTTACCTTTCACTAACTCTAGGTCAACTATATGC
The DNA here is from genome assembly GCA_016801145.1 of Umbra pygmaea. Lineage (NCBI taxonomy): Eukaryota > Metazoa > Chordata > Actinopteri > Esociformes > Umbridae > Umbra > Umbra pygmaea. The sequence continues at coordinate 702 of JACXGM010009156.1, forward strand.
TTATAATCTTGTATAACACACAGCTTTCCACTCCGACCACCCTACAGTGTTTTAGAAGAACAGCCACTAAACTGCCCCATGGATGTACTAAAGCATTTGGTGTGTGTGTGTTTCTAAGGAGGGGGAAAACAACATGAAATAAGAGCTGAAGGGTGTTATCTCTTGTATGAAGCAAACACCTTACACACACACACACACAACAAACACGCCCCAACACATCAGCAAACACCTCTCACATACACTCAACAAACAGTCACACACACATTGAAGGCATACCAGGCAAGGTGTCAGGTGACCGGGTGTTTATGGGATCAGGCTTCTGTCCACCTCAGCATTTCTGAACACATCTATCTTCCCCCTCCACAGTGCTAGAGGTCACTGCTGGGCTCGGCTCCCCCAGGAACAGCACGTTCAACAGCACAACAAAGCAGGCCCTGGCATCACACACTGATGGGTCTAATCAAGCAAGACCACAATACAGCAGCCCTCTGGGCTTCACAAAGCCAGGATGTGATACTATAGAGAGTAGTGGATGGTCTGCATTCTGAAGATGGGGAGGAGGAAAAGAGAGACAGGCAAACAGACAGGCAGACAGGCAGGCAGACAAGAGAGAGGGAGGAGAGAGCTAGACTGGCAGTATAGCAGAAATAACATTTTATTTTTCAGTCATTTAGTTTAATGTTACAGAAATGAGCGTGAACCAGAGAAAGCTCTGGGAGGAAACAGAAGAGTGAAGAAGACAAAGGATGAAGGGTGCTGAATGGGCAGACCCATTTATGCCTTCGCACCCACTTGCTGCTCTTAAATCTCCAACGCGGACACGTCTCCAACGCGGACACGTCTCCAACGCGGACACGTCTACAACGCGGACACGTCTACAACGCGGACACGTCTCCAATGTGGACACGTCTCCAATGTGGACACGTCTCCAACACAGACACAGCGTAGCCTCTCTATTTTAGAGCGTGTTAAGATGGACTAGAGCCCTCATCACCAAATCTGGACTTCAAAGACTGTTCAACTCAGTTTTTTAATTGCAACCATTTAATCTGGGAATTATTTCGATTTGGGACACCAGGTGAGGGGAATTAATGATGAGGTAGAAAACCAGCCGGCTCCCAAAAACCTAGGATAAGATTTCAATACCCTTCGCTATAAAGAAGTGGTCCTCAAACCTCTGCAGGAGACCTTAGGCTTTACTATTTATCAGAGGCACGACACTTCTTGATTCAGGTAGAACTAGTACAGGGCTCCAGTTAAACTGAGACCTGTCCCCGGGAGAAGCCCTAGTCAAGACTGTAGCTCTTCTGGGTTTGTGACACTGGGCCTAGGTAGATGCACAAAGGAAAGGAGGAAAGAGAGCAGCCAAGACATCAGAGGTTAAAGGGCAATTGGATAGGACCAGTGGGCAGGGCCAGAGCAGGAAATGTTTCGCTGAAACTCCTCCCACTTAAGGGGAGGGGACTGAGCGGGACAGAGACAGCCAACATTGAGTTAGTAACCCAACGCTACACACCTACTACTGTGCTATGGAACCATAACTATCCTACACTTTAGTCCATCTCTCCTCCAGCCATTCCAGTTTATGCGGCTGGCGTGGCGGCAGAACCAGGGGCAGGCTGCGGCAATGGTGGAATGGGATTTGCGTCTTTTAACTTCATTAGTTCCGCCTCAGTCTGGGGCCTGTCGATTATGACTAATTAAGCAGCTTAACATGGCTTAAAGCCGCCACACAGGCGGTAGGGGAGTCTTATCTGTCAACCTGCTCAAAAGATTTCTCCCCTCTTCCTTTTCTTGTGGTGGGCGAACTACACAAATTCCTTCTGCGTGTCCTTTATATGCCAAGCAGATTAGCTAATCGTGCACAGGCGTCCGTGGCCACGGCTGCAGTGAAGGCAGACTTATGAGACAGTGTGTGTGTTTGGGGGGGGGTTTGGCCCTCTATAGCGTTGCTTTCATGGAGACACTAACCCGATGGAACCATTTCATCAACAGAAAAAGGAATTAATGACACTCGGAGACCACTGAAACAGCAGCTGGCTGTTAACATGTCACTGAGGAGAGAGTTTGAGTCGTTATTACGCATTCAGGGACCTCAGTGAGCGCTACCTGTAATTAGCCGGCTGGTGGCATTTGAAAACAGCGCAGAGGGACAAACGGCAGACTGCTGAGGTCAGCTGCCGTATTTCACACTGGAGCCAGCACCTTTCAGCTTCATGTGGCTGCCACCATTTAAAAACTCTGTTTAGACATCAGCGGGTCAGAGTGGGGGCGGTTGGATTAAAGGCCTTGGTATACTTGCCGTTGTCGACCTGTCGCGCGACAATGTGACGTCATGGAAGTGCCATAACTATTTATACTCAGACGTGGTTGTCGCGACACTAGTTGCAGTCTTCTCCTGAACAGAGGTGTTGCAACTGAGAAGAGGCTAATTACTTTACTATTTCTACAGTCTAGAAGAAGACGAAAAAGGTAAACAATGGCAGAACTGGCAGCAGCATTGACGTCAATGTCAACAGTGGCAAATATAGCCTAGAAATCTAGACGCACCCTAGCGGCAGCAAATGTAATTTGCAGCTAGGGTCAGTCTAGCAACTCTCATTTGGCTTGCAAGCTGGAAAAAACAAATTCTTGTCATTCCAATCACAAAGTAGATGGCTGCTGCTGCTGGCGAACAGCTGTCTTTCGAATCGGCTTTGGCCGCGACTCTGGAAGACTTGGAGTTACATTTTTCTTTGATAAAAAAAGGCACTAAAGTCATTCTTACAAAAGGAAGATGTGTTCGGAGTAGGCCTGCACGATTAATCGTTATAAAATCGCGATCTCGATTCGCCCCTGTCCCGATCTAAATTTTAATGACTTCAATTTTAATAAAAAAATATTTATTTTTTAACAGAAATGTTCAAGGAGTTCAGATAGAGCTTGTACCAGGGCCAAATTTAGTTCAATGTGTTATGTCACTATTTTTGGTAGCCTATTGTACTTAAATGGCCAGTATGTACTTTATTTCCTTTATTTATTGAAGCCTCTATGTTTTTAGGCATGTGGTGATGGGCAATGTGCTATAGGTGCCAAAAATAATCTATGTTTGGTACTGCCAATTTGTTTTGTCATATTAGGGATGGGCCGATACCACTTTTTATGGAACAAGTACAAGTACAGAGTATTTCATTTTGGGTACATGACGATACGAGTACTGATACAAGTACTTTTAATAACTAGGCCAAATGTCACATTTTTCAAGCTATAATCTGCTACATCTTCGATGTTGATGAGCCAATTCAAATATAGAAAAGTAAATGTTCCTACATATCCAGAAAAACACCAATATTGCAGGTTAAGAATGTGTAATATGTATTACAAATGTCAATAGTTTACGTCTCCTTCCCAAATGAGCGAAAATGAGAGAAACACGTTTGTGAAAGCGAATGCAATATCCGCATTGTGTTCGCATTTGCACTAAGCTTTGCAGACGTTTTGTGTAAGATGAGAATGTCTGTTTGAATTGACTTTCTCCAAACAAGGATAATGACCTAATCATATAATATTCTGTTAAGGTATTTTGTTTTATTACAATCGGTACACAATTACATCTGTACTATCAATATAATCTATTGAACAAAATATAAACAGGCTACAGCCTACATCGTATTTCCTTTAAGTTATATTACTTAAACGTGCAATATGTAATTTTTGGCCGCCAGGGGGCTCTCAATCAAAACAATAGCAAAAGATGTACTTGGATGACGTCGGGAGGTTGCGTGGGATCATGGGTTTTGTTATCGTCGTCAATGACAACCTTCCAATCTAGCGTCTCCGGCAGAAGAAATGTTCACTGGCAAAGTAAGATATGTTAAAAAAATTATAACTTTATTCACGTTATGTTTGACGGCTCCCTGGAAGTTAGAACAACTAGAGCAGTCACAGGTTATATGACGCCATTTACGGGCGACAAAATGAAACGTCCCATGTCTTCGAATTATATTACAAATTTGAAACATTTAGGATAATGTAAGTACACAACTAAGAAATATATATGTATAGTGATGTTTGCTTTTAATGCAAAGTATGTATTTTGTTATTGTTTTGATTGATATTACATATTGTACCTTTAACGATAGTATGTCAGAACTTCCACTATTTTGTTCATCCAGAAGTTTTGCAAACCGACATCTTTCCTTCCGGAAGGTTTATTAAGACGTGCGACGCTACAGTATGCAGTGACTAGCCTAATAAATTACAGCCTTCGTTTTGGTCCTGTACTTAAATGTGCATGTTTTTCTTGAGGATTCTAATATATGCACCTATAAATTTGCAAATATTAGGCTACATGAAAATAGCAATGAAAAACGCGATTTCGTATTTCGCCATTTGAACTGTACTGGAGAATTTCTATGAGTAAAATAGAGTTGTGATTCAGTGTTTTTCAATAATTAGAATGCGTGGCTCCGTCTGTGGAATGATTATGCATTTCAGGCGGTGTTATTGTGTGCAACAAATCACCTCATATTGGTGGGAAGCATTATGCCATTTAAATCGCTTTTCTTTTTTTTTAAATAGCAATAAATACAGTTGTACAGCTTTATAAGCTGGTCTGTGAAAGAGTAAGTAGATTGTCGTTATCATCAATATGAAATATATGCATATTGCTGGAATACAGCTACATTTCCATTGAAAGATTTACGTGATTCAGATTTACCAGTTCGTTGGTATTGTTGTTCCAATCAACATGGTTGAGCATTACAACTGTTTTTTATCTATACACGACTTTGTACAGTAGGCTACTATTCCCTCTCTGGTATAGGCCCATCTCTAGTTCATATGTGCAGTAAATATTACACTTCGTGAGAAAAACATTGTGGCAGAGAATTGTGATATCAATTTCCCCGAATCGTGCAGGCCTAGTTCAGAGTTTTTCCGACCGGATACTTCGTTGTACTGGTTGGTTGTGGAATTTGAAAGACAACCGTTTATCCCACCCCTCGGATTTCCTTGTCAGGCTATGGCAAATATGATATTGCATTCAATGGATGAGGAAGAACAGCTGCTTTTGAGCCTGCTTGCAAAGAAACAAAGAAAAAGAAGGTGGAATGTTTGTCCTTTGAATAACGCCAGACATAAATATGGTGAGTTCAACATCCTCGTGAAACAAATTAGGATGATAGACGAAGAGAAGCATTTTGAATATTTCAGAATGTCTGCACAACGATTCGATGACCTACTTCATCGGATCAAGCCTGTTTCCACTTTGTTGTGTGCCGCTGAAAAAAATAAAAACTGAAAGCGAGATCTACATCATTTTGACGTCACATTGGCACGCAACAGGTTGGCAATGGAGTGTACTGAGGCCTTTAGCCACCGCGAGTCACATTCCCTCCCTCTAGGACAGATACCAACACACTCAAACACACAGACCCCTCCTCTGAATTACATTATTCCCGCCTTTACCTGCACAGGAAGTTACATCGTCACCACTGGACAAAATGGCTACAGTCTCAACAACCAGTCTATCCTGTTCAACAACTCAACATTTACTGACTAGATCGAAAGACAACAGTCTGTAGACTGGCTCAACTATGTCCACAGCTTCATTTCAACATCTCAAATGGACACTTTCTTTTGTGTGAGCAGAATAGGTTAGAATGAGATGGAGATCAAGATGAAGATGAGGGCCGAAAGAAGAAAGGGAGAGAGCAGAAAAAAGATAACGTCAGACGCTGACTGGGGTCAGAGAGAGTTAGAGTTTTGGAGTAGAGAGAAAGAAGTGGAAACAGAGACTCATATCTGATTGGAAGGATTTGCCCTTCCACGGAAGAGTAATTTGTTAAAGACATTCTGCTGAAGCCCAGCAGACCTGATCTGCAGTCAGATTGGAAGAAAAAACAACCCTTGCATCTCTTCCAACCAATCAGGGAGAGGCAGGGTGTAGGAAAGGGCGACTTACTCTGTCTCTTTACAGGCTGAATGTGGAAGACCTTTTTGCAAACACATCCAGATACGGTTGATCAAGAGCTAGTATTCCTACGTTCCATCCCCATAACAACCGGCTGCTGATGGGTGAGTGTGTGCCTGCGTGTGTTTTTGTCTCCTTAAGAGGATAAAACCAGTACAATTCCGACATTTTGCGGATCCTCAAATGCACTTCGGGTATAGAATTAGGGTACGGTTTAGGTGTGGAGGTTTTGAGCGTTAGTATTCTGAATGGGAACCAGTCATCCCCCCCCCCAAATGTCTTCACAACTATAGTAGAACAGAAATGTAAGATGTGTTCTTGTCTTCGCCCTTTACTTGCTTGCTGTCTTGTCCTTTCTCAGATTGTGTCCTGCAGGTTTTCGCAGCGTATCTCCTTTCTCTCCATCAACCTCCCTGTCGCTCATCTCTCTCTCCGTCAACACACTTCAGGAACCTGTCACATTGGCACGGCTGTGATTCTGATGCATTATTTTACCATTGCTAGTGCATTAGCCAGCCCTGACGCCTAAAGCAAAGCCCCATGACATCACACAGACAGGCCCTGCAGCAATGAAAACTAACAACAACCCAACCATGAAACTAGACAACAGAAAATAGTCGATAAACAACAATCAAACAAACTGCAGCGCAAACCTCTGACTCCCAGGGTGTGACTAGGAGTTCTGAGGTAGAATGTTCATGACAGAGGGTGAAGACGGCTGGCAGCTCTACAGAAACTCCCAACCCTGAAATGCACTAACCCCTAACTAAGACAGAATAGTTTGTGACCACACAGCACCATTCTCTCTCTTCTAACAAGGCCATCTAGTGACCCCTTGTTGTCCAGGCCTTTATATAACCTTCGGTTGAAAGTCACAAAGTCCCAGTCCACACAAATTTACCTACACGGTCTCACACACATGCAATGCATGCGCAAACACACAAACCCCTTTGAAAAGTCAAACTGCTGAGAAACGTATTCATCCATGACACACAAAACAACAACAAGTGGCAAGAGCTGCTCCTTCTCCAACACCACTTCTTGCCCTCGTTCTGGAATTACACCCCACCACTGAGTACAAACTCTGACGTCCAGGGAGAGCGCAAGAGGCCCAGTGGATGTGTTTTTGGAATAATATGTGTCTAGTCGTCGTTAGAATATGTGGGGAACATCTCTATGCCAGCATATTGGGGCTTTGCAGTGGACAGAATGTGGACCTATCATGAGTAAGTCATGTACGGTAGGTGTCAACGCCCAATGCACATGCCAATGAAGGAGCACTCCCTACCAGCAAACCACTCAAACCAGTAAGTCACACAATGAAAGAAAACACCAACAAGCCCAGGTCATCCCAACTAGACAGACAGCATTCCAAACAAACCTTTAACCTGATTGGGTGACGAGGTCTCCAATGGCGTGACTTTCCCAAGCAGTGGTGTGGGAGGTGGCTAAAGCTATAAACAGCTCCCTTCACATCTTAAAACAAATATCCGACAGGAATGTCTTCATTCTGCAGCCATGACTTATGACATCCATGACAATCAAGTCAAGATGGTGGAACAAAAGGCATTGCGTGATGTTCAGGTCATTTACCTATCGTGAACCTATGTGAGCTATATTTTAACTAGGTACTTACCTGGTATGAGGATGAACTGTTATGAATATAAACCTGTAAAATCTACTTCATTATATCATTTATTTTTTTAGACTTCACAAGATTCACCTTAATGACCTACTTTATACTGATTATTTTACACTGCATTCGTTTTTAATATGCATCATTCACGTTTCACAGGTTGTTACAAAATGGTGGATTCAAATCCTGCCATCTAAACAGGTAGTGAACTGTGGTGTAAGAGCTTTAGACACTAGGAGTCCTGCTGCATCCTGGGAAATGCAAGATAATTTCCCTTATTCGATAAGTAGCATTAACACCCACCCCATCAACACAGCTAGCCTACATCAAAGGTCTGTTGGAGTTACTTCAAAACACAGCGTCCCGTTGGTTAGTATGTCTTCACTGACTGCAGAGTGTTTTCCACAATTTTTATTTTCAACAAATAAAACATCTACAGAATAATAAATTAAAAACTAAAATAAAAAAACGATTCAGGCAAGAAGGGCATATCTACACTGGTTGACCACAGAGAGGCCATCTGAAGCGGGCGTAACAGCACCACTGACTCCTGTCTCGCAAGCACCTCATCAATCTTCCAGCTGTGGCGCTCACGGTTTTATAGCCGTTTTTCCCAGCTGCGCGGCTCAAGCGCAGACATCATTAGCTAAGTGGTGGCAGGGTGACAGCCGATCGATAACGCCAGACCCGGCTATCCTTTAGCAGAGGCTTGCTAACGCTTACTCATCAGCCCTGGGCCTGGCCAGAGCCCGGGACAGATAGATGTGGATGTGTCAGCTGTCATGACAAAGAACAGCCATGAACGTCCACCTTATCCTCCCACCTTAAAGAGGATATGATGTCTCCTGTCACCCAGCCGTGTAATGGCCATAACAACCGTGAGGAATAGGTTAGCGTAGTGTGGTGTGAGGTGAAGAGGGTCTGAGCTAAAGCTTAGCTGTGTATACGGTGTGAGTGTGTGTTTTGGAATAAGACCATCCTGGCTATACTGTTGTGTTCATGATTGCTGTGCAGATCCAGCTTTTTCCTGGACTGAGTTAGTACATATCTACTAGGAGGAAAACAATCCCTTAGTAATTATTTATGAAAGTGAATGTGCCTTAAGCTAGCTTCCAGTTAGGAATGGATCAACACACGCCACCACTAATATCTAAATGCTATTTTTGCCTGTGTGTGTGTGTGTGTGTGTGTGTATTTAAAGTCATGTGTGCTGTAACAAAATGTTTGTCCCAGACCTCACTGAGGTGGGCTCACCAAGGTTTTGGTTGACATTCCCAGCAGACATGGGCTTACTAATTTGTTCTCGCGCAGGCGCTGCCACGCTTTTTAACTTTTTCCAGAATGTTCTATAGTGATGAAGACCATTTAGTTTTTGAGCCAGGGAAGCCTTGTTCTGACACCCGACTGTAAAATATTTACTCTGCCACATGCTATAGAGCTTAGTACAATGCTTGGCAGAATCACGTCGGTTGAAATCCAAAAGAACCGTAGTCCAAAAGGAGGTGTTCATAGTTCATGCCTTGAAAACAAGACACTACCGTTATTTATCTGAGTTTCAACTTTGAACCGCCTGGAAGAAGTTGCTCAGTGGTCACAAGAAATCCTCATACAGGCATCTCAGACTAACGCATTTTGACGAGGTAGAGCCCTTCTACTGTCCTGACACACTGCAGACACTAATGTGGCACCATCTCAGTGAAGACACTGGACTGAGAAAAGGGAGACAGCTGAGGTCAGAGGGCATCTTACCCAGTCATCTGTGGGCTCTTCTGCTCCTGGTAGCTTAATATTTTTTGATTTAACCTGCCATCTTTAATTAGAGATGGTAGAGGCAGAACAGCTTTCTTTCTCTCTCAGGTATATGAGACACAGAATAAAGGCAAAGCTCACAGGGTTAACAGTACAAAGGAAAACCTGGATTTCCCACAGATGCCGGAAACAGATAACTCAAACTAAACATCAGAAAATGCTACGTTAATGTACATTTCTTTTGACTCCGGATTTACTCACAACACACCACACTACCTAGGGCAACGAAATTCCAAATCCAAGGCCCCATTAAACACCCAAGAGAGGAGTTCTTAGTGAAGTCCCATGGCCCCGCCCCCCAAACCTAATGTCTCCTCCCCCTATCTTAAGTTGTCTTCCTGTAGGAAACTCAGGGCACTGTGGGGAAATATCTCCAGCAAGGGTCAAAGAACAACAACAACAACAACATGACAACCTACTCTACTCACACACAGGAAATGAATGAATAGCACTGGAGGACTAGACCCTATCTATAGGGTCTCTATTCCACACATGCCGTTACCAAGCAACATATCATCTTAGAGATGAAGAACATTCAGTTTACCTCTTTGGGAACTGCAGTGGTTTTCTAACTTTACACTTTGCTACATTTGTCAATATATATCTTTCAAAGGCATCTGATGCTGACACAATGCCTGCAATCAGACAAACGCATTTACGCACTTTTTAGTAGACGCTCTTTCTAGTAAGCTTGCCCGCTCGCTTCAGGCCAGGCTGCAAAATCTATGTGGGTGGAATTCGTGAGTGTTCCTCTGGCAGAGAGCTCTTCCCCTGAGCCCTCACTCAGCTGTGTTTCTGTTGGTCTTCAGCCTCTCAGACACAAAGTGCCTGAGGTAAAACCACTGACTCACACTCAGTCCCTCAGATGGACAGAGGCTCCAATGCCCTGCTAAGAAACACTGGAACTACACTCAAACATTCTCCCAGATGTACAACAGGCTGCACTAGCTGTCAATCATTCACTGCTCTAGGGCAAGAAATGCATTAGAGGATAGATGTTTTCTGGGAGCTCCCATTGGATATCTGCCTCTCTGATCCCACCCACTTAACTTTAGAGGCCTCATCTCATTGGCCAGAATTATTCATGGTCTCAACTGAATGTGCTGAGTCATTCAATTACCTGAGGCCAATAGCCAGAAAGCAGGGTTGTTGATAATTGCTATTGATTGCACAGCTCAAATCCTTTGTGCCGGTCATGTTTTCTGTGACTGTCGTGTCGGGAAACATGAGCTGTTTAGGGGTCTGGAGTGTTCCTTTAGCATATTACATACATCCTTTTAAAGCAGTCTTGTTACACTACTAATTGGCCCAATGCAGAATAGTGCATCAGGAGCCTGTCTTCAGGGATGGCATTTATTTTGGGAGAAACTTTATCAGATGCTCTAATCCAGAGCAAATTAAAGTAGTCAGTGCTTAATACAACCACCATGAGAACTGAACCCAGAACACTGAGTTAGCACAATGGTCTAAACAAGTATGATGTACAGGGCTATCATTTTTATTCAAGAGAGAAACACATGGTTTTAGAAAACAATAAAACATGTTTCTTAGGTTACTTTTCCCTAAACTGATTTCTGTAAATCTGAACCAGGTCAAGCTAGCCAACAAAGAATCTAGGCTTCTAAATCACGGTTTTGTCAATGGACCGTAACTGCACAGAAATGACCCAGTTTCAACATTCACCCCAACCGTTTAGCATCAGATACTCTAAAAGCTACGTGGCATTCTGATTCCACTACGCTGCAGACGGTCTCCACTGAAATCAGTATTACTCAGCACAATGTTACAATGCCTAAACTGGACGTGTAAAAGGTTAGACTCCTTTTGGTATTCTATCTTTCTCATTAAATTCATCCCACATTATTTTCGCTTTCCATCTCTTTTCTATTTCTCTCGCTCGCCGCTTTCCAATATCGCCTGTTGCCCTCTCTCTTTCATAGGCCTCTCTTGTAATTGTATCTGGCCTCATGGAGCACGGTGGTGAACAGGTCAGAGCTCCACACCCTGGGCCTTCATCTCCATGGTCACCATTCATCCAAAAACCACGGGCTCTCTTTTGTCACATAGGGACATGGCGGGCAATTCAAACCGCCGTCAAAGGACAATAACTCAGATTCACACAGCCTCTCCCTAACAGATTTCACTGGCCCGCTTCATTCACAGTACATTTGTAATGAGACCATGTGGTCATCTCTGGTAGGAGTGGATGACTTATATTCGATAATAGGAGACTTCGCATTCACTTCCTTACTGATTGAGTTCACTTTCAAATGTTTTACACACTTATACACAGATATTTTTAGGAAAAGTTAGGTATGGGGTTCAGTATAATTTACTGTTCAAGCCAAATAAATAAATATATATTATTTTCTCTATGCTGCACTAGGATCAGTTCTTCCTCACCCAACTCTGTTCATCATGACCATTTAAAGACGTGACACAACTGACAATGGAACAGCACAAGTGGCTTCTGAGTCCTTAGTAACAAGCTATCTTCGTCCATGAATTGGCAATGAGGCAGGGTACAAAAAACTTGGAGGGAACACCAGGTCACTTTCTAATGGAAATTCAGATACACTCATCCCACAATGCAGTTCCTTACTTATACTTGGGTCTCTAACAAGGAAGCCATTCAATTGAGTGCCACTGTAATCTGGCCCATACATTCTAAAGCTGCAGCCGATTATTAGCGCCGTTCTCTATCAAGCACAGGCTTCCTCTCAATCAAACTTACAGTAAATCATTTTTAAAAATAAGAAACAGGGCCGATTAGGACGCAACACTCAGGAACTTCTGTTTTTATGTGACATGTCAACGGCATTGGCGTCTAAGTTGGCGGGAAGCCAGTGTGACACAAGAGATCTGTGAATGAGCAGGTGCAAATCTGCCATTTCATTCAGACCCAAGGTGGTTTGTTGAAATATAGCGTCATCATCAATTAACTGGTTGTGGCGTGTTAGCAGTTGGATTGAGTTCAGTGGCCAGGGTGTGTCTAAACAATTCCGTTAGCTCTCACACCAGCACTTGTTTTTCTACCCTGGATTGATTCCGCTGACATTGTTCAGACTTTGGATCAGCTAGAACTTGATATTAGCCTATATCGAAGGCCTGACAATAGATGTTACTTATATACCTATAGATTTGGGATTGCTGGAAACCAACCAGACAGGATGTGCACAGGTGTTCAGGAGCTCTGTGGGCTAGTAGGGGAAATTATTCATCAGAATGAACAGACCCTATCATTAAAGGACTTTTAGTCTACAAGGTTCAGAGCCAGTTTGTCATTATTTGAACCCAATCATTTGAACTAGTTTTGAGGACCAGAGCTCAGTTTCAAGGATCCAGGAGATGTTTAATAGAATTAAATTATTAGACATGTTGTGTGGCAAAACATATGTACACATACATGTAATGCATTTTTTTCACCTAATATACTAATGACTTAAATACTCTCTGCATTGCCATTCACAAAAAAACTCAATTTGAAATGCTTGACACGAAGTCTCACCTCTCCCTTCTATACAATTGTTTTGACAAGGCTTGAAACCCACATGGGTGACATTTACAAGAAATCTGCTCAGATTCAGAGTTCTATTTAGGATAAACCCTATGGAATAAACTTTAGAATAGAGGAATGTGATTCTGTAAGAGAAGGTGTCAGCATTCTACCAAAAAAGGATATATGTGCATTTCAGCTTAACAACAATGTGCAGATGCACGCATGTTGTTGGTTGAGGGGTGTAGAACCTTGAAGGGTAATTGTTCTCCTGAAAGCATTACAGCTGTGTGGTGAAGGTCACCGCCTGGTAATAAACAGGAAGATAAGCAAAGGTGGATAGATGCTCCTGGAGAAGACCTAGGATGCTCCACTCCTCTGAACCGTGCGAGGAGGCCTTGTATATCGAACTAATTACACACATCAGCATGTCCCATGCTTGGAGTGTGACCTGGCCCAAGCCCGCTGCCGTGTGTATGCGGAGGCAAACCGGGGAGTCACGACATGACATGAGGCCAAGGGAGGGGCCATGGTGAGCAGGAACACTGGAACACATGGCCTTCTGCCAGGGCAAGTGGCACAGTTATTAATGAGAGAGGAGGCATCCTGTGAGGTGTGACTGCAGGGTAAAGGGGCCAATCATGCTGGGAAAAGGAGCTCCTGAATGTTAATACATTACCTGGAAGCACAGGCAGGCAAGCTAACTGACAAACCAGTGACAGTAGTAGAGTGCAAGCCAGCTAACTGACAAACCAGAGGAGGGTAGTAGAGGGAAAGCCAGCTAACTGACAAACCAGTGACAGTAGTAGAGGGAAAGCCAGCTAACTGACAAATCAGAGAGGGTAGTAGAGGGAAAGCCAGCTAACTGACAAACCAGAGAGGGTAGTAGAGGGAAAGCCAGCTAACTGACAAACCAGAGGAGGGTAGTAGAGGGAAAGCCAGCTAACTGACAAACCAGAGAGGGTAGTAGAGGGAAAGCCAGCTAACTGACAAACCAGAGAGGGTAGTAGAGGGCAAGCCAGCTAACTGACAAACCAGAGAGGGTAGTAGAGGGCAAGCCAGCTAACTGACAAACCAGTGACAGTAGTAGAGGGCAAGCCAGCTCCTGTTCCTGATGTCATGTTCATCCTAGGAGGACCCTAGGAACATGCGACAGGACCAAGTGGCCTGATGACTCCTTCCTGTCCCCTTCCCATGCCTGGCCCGCTGCTGTGCTGGATCCCATGTCACTGCGTTTGATGTCCCCTTCCCGTGCCTGGCCCGCTGCTGTGCTGGATCCCATGTCAATGCGTTTGATGATCCCA
>JACXGM010009156.1:14999-28084 GCA_016801145.1 Umbra pygmaea
GGCCACCCCCTTGAGTCTGGCCTCTCTCTAGGTTTCTTCCTAGGTCCCTCCTACTAGGGAGTTTTTCCTAGCCACTGTGCATCACTTGTGTTGCTTGCTTTTGGGGGTCTCGGGCCGGGTGTCTGTCAAAGCACTTTGTGACAACTGCTGTTGTAAAAAGGGCTTTATAAAATAAATTTGATTGATTGATTGATTGAACTGACAAACCAGAGGAGGGTAGTAAAGGGAAAGCCAGCTAACTGACAAACCAGAGACAGTAGTAGAGGGCAAGCCAGCTAACTGACAAACCAGAGAGGGTAGTAGAGGGCAAGCCAGCTAACTGACAAACCAGAGAGGGTAGTAGAGGGCAAGCCAGCTAACTGACAAACCAGTGACAGTAGTAGAGGGCAAACCAGCTAACTAACTTGCAAATAAAATTGATTGTCAAAATGTACAGAGTTTTAGCTATTGGCAATGAACAAATCAAATAAAAGCTCAACACAACGAATTCTTCAAGTGGTTTCCCCGAATCCAACTGCAAATGTATGGAGTTATATTCTTATCTTTATTCAAGATTGTATTCTTTCAATTTGAGAGCATTTCTCACAGATATTACATTCAGATTTTGTAATAATTTCCCTCAAAAACATTCCAACGTGACACACAACAAACCCATATTTAGTTCAGATTTTTCATGTCTTCCAGCTTAATGAAGCACTTGATTAGTTGCATCAGATGTGTTTGAGGAAAAAACCTGTTTTGTATATTTGTCTGGTTGTGAGAAATTCTATTCAGGGGTTTGAATCATTTTGAGACTGGTGAAGTCATTATGCATTACATTTTCAGCTGGATTTGGGAAAACCGCTTGATGCATTTGTTGTGTTGAGCAATTTCAATTGCTTTTGTTTGATTTGTTCATTGCAACATGCAGAAAATCTGTAGATTTTTACAATAAACCTGATTTGCAAAGAAGGTTGAATAATTTTGATTGCATCTGTATACTTCCGCAACTGAATTTACAGGCACCCGACCTGCACACAAGGAGTCACTGGCAACGTGGCAAGGTAGATAATTTGACATATCTATCCCAAATCTCGGGCAGGGCTATGCCAATTTGCGGTGCCTCATGATGGAGGTCTGGGGAAAGTCGGAGAACCTAGTCAGGTTCGAACTACTGACTATCATGACGTAGGCTGTCCTGCAAGGTCACGTGGAACCCTAAGAAAACAGTTCTGAAGACACTGGTTCATTTCAAAGGGGATCATACAGAATAGGACCATTTAGCTATACAACAACTCACTTTATAGTTCTTTTTGACATGTAGCCTACTTTACTGTAAATGTTTTCATATCTTTAAAAGCATAATTAAAAAGCATAACCAAGCCTTCTTAGTGTTTTAAAAATAGTGATTATGATGCTATCATAGTAGTGCCCCTATCACTCCCATTCAAAAAACAGAAAGTTTGACTGGAGTACATTAAAAAAAGACATTAGGTTGCATTTTGGCAACAGTTATGCTTTAAGTGTAATTATTAATAAGATCGTAAATGGCCACAGCCATCAAACTATTTGCAGTAGCTTCACAGGTAATAAATACATAAACAACATGGTGCACACGGCAAATATATCAGATTAGCTATTGTCATCCCACCAATTCACGGCATTCATCCAGATATCATTACGTTTCTACACAAAGCCAACACCATTGGCCAACATCAGGAGGTAAAGACATTTTACCATGTTGCGCCTGCCTGGAACAGGTTTAGGGATTTGTCACAAGAGGAAGTAAAATCCACATGTCTGGCATAAACAATGACCAGGTATTCAAGAGGCTTGTACTTCCTGCCTTGACCTTTGTAACACACCCAAGTAAAGCTAAACACCATCTCTGGCCCTCCCCACACAGTAGGAGGCATGTGGGCTTCCTTCGTAACCATCACCCTCCCTCCATTCATCCATCTCTGTCAATCAATCCAACGGCTGGTTTCAGAGCAGACCAGATCCTTCCTGCATTCCTTTAACAGACACTCCTAACAGAGACCCAGGGTGGCTGAGCTCTACTCGGATCCAAAGTATATCCAGGAGCTGGTTTAAAGCTGTGAACGCACCAGTTGCATCTGTGCATTTCATGGTAAATTTCACACAATCATCGCAATCCATGTGCCGCATCACAACGGGAATATTCCTGCAGGAGTTCCGTTGTGTCTGTAATGGGACAAGTGCAGGTGTTTTACCGTGATATTGGCTCACTGCTTGTGTCAGTAATAGTCAATGTATGATGTTATAACTTCCTGAACTTTTGTCACAGTAGACTCATGTTCAGTATCTTAGCCAGCATACCATTTATAACACAAAAAAAAGACATCCTCCTATAATCCAAAAAATATACACTAAATATCGTAAGACTATAACAACAAATATGATTTGGGATGCTAGAAAATATCATTTTTAAAACCAATACAACAGAAGAATCCAAATAAGATAGTGCCTCTGAAATATTTCAAATTTATGACTGGATTATGTCTCGCCGACTTTTGAGCAAAGTAAAAACTGTAGTTAACTAGCAAAAAGGAAGCCAAAGCCTACTTGTCAAAATTATATATTTACTATTTGCATTAAATCAATGGCCACTGGTTTTACCAACTTCATCTGACCTAGCATGATCAGTGCCCAGGGAGCAATTAAAATGAACTGCCTTGCTCAGCAAACAATTTTCACTATGCCAGCTCTGGTGTTAGATACACTGCAGAAACTTTTCAGTTACCGGTCAGATGAAGGCTACAGAAACAGCACTTACTAAACAACAGTGCCTGTGCCTGCACTTGAGTTAAAGGGCAACTATAATCAATTCTAAATGTCTTATCTTTCTCCCTCCCCCCTAGTCCTCAAGTGGTATTTATTGGGAACTGAACATCTACAAAATCAAATTTAGTGTTTGTTTTTGCTGTTTCAAAATTGTGACTGAAAAAAAGTAAAACCTCTGAACATCTAACCATGTTCTTTTGTTTATTTTTAAATAGCATATTCTAGATTGGCCAGAGTGAAAGACTATGGGACTCGTACATTAGATTATCTGATCTCTATTTCTTATTGAATCTGGGACACAGGTGAAAGCATTTAAAAATACACTCACCCACTACTTCATTAGGTACACCTGTTCAAATGCTGAAGAAGGCAAATATGTAATTGGCCTATCATGTGGCAGAAAGTAAATGCATTTAGGCATGTAGACATGGTGAAGACGAATTGCTGAAGAACGAGCATCAGATTGGGGAAGAAATGTGATTTAAGTAATTTTGAACATGGCTTGGTTGTTGGGACCAGATGGGCTGGATTGAGTATTTCAGAAAAAGCTGATTTACTGAGATTTTCCTGCACAACCATCTATAGCATTTACAGAGAATGTTCAGAAAATATCCACTGAGTGGCATTTCTCTGTGCGAAAATGACTTGTTGATGGCAGAGGTCAGAGGAAAACGACCAGACGGGTTCGAGCTGATTGAAAGGCAACATTAACTCACACAACCACTTGTTACAACCAAGGTATGCATAAGAGCAACACGTCAATCCTTGAAGCAGCTGCTCTACAGCAGCAGAAGACCACACCGGGTGCGACTCTTGTTAGCTAAAAACAGGAAACGAAGGCTACAATTTGCACAGGCCCATCAAAGATCGACATTAGAAAATTTGGAAAAAATGTGCCTGGTCTGATGAGTCTCGATTTCTGCTACAACATTCAAATGGTAGGGTCAGAATTTGGCATAAACAACATGAAAGCATGGATCCATTCTGCCTTGTATCAGTGGTTCAGGCTGTTGGTGGTGTAATCGTGTAAATTATATTTTCTTGGCACACTTTGGGCCCTTTAATAACAATTCAGCATAATGCCACTGCCTTCCTGAGTATTGTTGCTGACAATGTCCATACCTTTATGACCCCAGTGTACCCATCCTCTAACGGCTACTTCCAGTAGGTTAACACGCCATGTCACAAAGCTCACATCTTCTCAACTTGGTTTCTTAAACATGACAATGAGTTGACTGTACACAATGGGTTTACAGATCAGGGTCTCAAATCTGCAGCAACTGTGTGAGGCAATAATGTCAATATGAAAAAAATCTCTGAGAAATAGTTCCAGGACCTTGTTGAATCTATGCCATGGTGAATTAAAGCAGTTCTGAAGGCAAAAGGGGGTCCAACCCAGTACTAGCAAGGTTTATGTAATGAAGTAACCAGTGAGTGTATTTGGAAAAACTAAAGTCTACACACAGGTACCGCTGGACAGGGGACCCAAACATTTGATTAGTCAAACACGCAAGAGGTAGTATGAATGGTTAAGGGAAGTTTTATCCATGTTTATGTGTACATGTGGGCACCAGATGTCCTCACGTAGAAAAAACAAAAAACTTTGTCCACTAGGTAAAATAAAAATACTTAACCTATAGGAATACTTGTGCATTAATGTATTCATAATAACCACTGTTGAGAAAAAGCATCTTTAATCAACACATCAGAGGAAATATATGAAGAAAAAAACATTTGATTGGAAAGATAAATGACTCTTTGAACAATTCATACTATTTTTAATTAATATTATTTTTGATTAGTGTGTTTTAACTTTGCATAGACAGATTTTTGTTTGTCACCCCTGGGCCTATGCACACACATTTCATGGTTCAATAAACTTTTGACTGCGTGACCTTAGCCAAGGAACGTGGGCTATTTTACCTCTATTATCTATCAGTGGTCACACAAGTCCCCAAATGATAAGGCCTGTAAAAACGAATGAAATCCCATAAAACCTAATAAGATGGAAGAAATATACAACATTCAGCCTTATTAGGGTATTCAAACACTAAATTGAAAGAGTTTGGTTACAAACGAAACAAATACATAGTAATGTATTGGCCCACTGTTCAACGAAACTAGTAAATCTACACTTGTCTCAAAAGTGAGAACTGTCAAACATAACTAGACCAGCTGCGACAATTATTGACAGAGTAGAGAACATGGAAACAATCAAACCACGGTTGTTTGTCAACATGTCAGCGCGCATTTACACCGGTAGAAGACGCCGTCACAAATTAACTCGACAGAAAGCGATTTCAGATATCTAGTCTGCTTTGCACGACGCACTCAAACATAGGAGTGGCCACAATGCGGACTTCAAGAAATCTCAGCGAACCGTTGTTCTCGTCAAAGTGCAAATAGCAACCATTAATTCATATAAACACCCATCTCTTTAGAATTACACGATCACATGCACACAATGTGTCTTTGATCTATGTTGCAACTCGCATCACAGTAAGAATAACCTGAATGACTATGCTTACTCCACCACATGAACATTCCATTGTGAAGTTAAACATTGTGTTCCCCGGTAACAAAAACATCTCGATTCAGGCTACTTCATGGGATTAGAGATTGTAGGCTAGATCGAAAACACCCATCGATTATATCATTTCTTAACTGTTAAAACGTACTCTCAGTTTCTGTGGGAAAGAAAATGTAAAAACATTTTGAATGGAATAAAACTCAACTTGCAATCCTGGATCTAACTTGCCGCATAATATTTACATTACGATTACAAGTAAACAATCGAACTATCTATGATAGACTAAACTATACATCCCATTACGCAGTAAGTACATTTATTATGCGTCCAGAAATGTCTATGGGCCTTCACCGAACACTAGTCTACGATTGTTCGTGAGTTAGGGGTGGAATGACAGCAACTCGTTGGGTGATGCAATGTAGCCACCGACCAGACATGCTTTTATTCAGACATACTTTTATTTGTTTTTCTGACCATAACGTAGGCTATTCGACATGGTATGAGAGCATTATATGTAGGCTAATTGCTGAAGACAAAGTAAATTATGCAAATACTACAATCTCTGAATTCACAGTAATTGTAAAAACAAAATGTAACACTGGTCCTTTTGACACAGATGAACAAGTGTTTTACAACCCTATTACATAATTATTTTTTTAAACGGAGCACACTCGTAAAAATTTGATATTTTTGTTCTACGCAAGAGGGGACAATCTCCCAGTTTGGCCAGGCCTGGCCAGCCCCAGTCCACACGGAAAGATTGCAGACTCGTTTGGTGCACATTTTCTTGTCTAGAAGAGATTCACTTTTTATTAGCCAGCTGTCTCACAACTATCATTTTAAGCCTGAGAAATAACTGTTACAGGGAACATCATCATAATCAATTCAAGTTAATAGTTTTGCTTTTGAAATCGCATAGCCAAATAAAGGCAAAATGAACTGGTACATACCATAGCATTCCTTCCTTTCCTCGATCACTGCTTTCTCTACGATGTCGTCCTCTTCAACTAACAAACAGCACTCCGAATGTCTTTAGAATTAAAATAACGGAGAAAATTGTACTCCTCTAAAAGTCATTAACATATACATGTATATTTCCCTTTTAGACAGTTGGTATATTTTTCCTTGATTTCAAGTCCCCGTTATAGCAGCCTATGAAGTTTTCGGCACCATCTGCATGTTGAGTTCCTCCTCTTGCATTTAGACGTAAAAACACCTACATTAGGGAGGCAAATTCAGTAAAACTTCAGTTTCTTGCCTGTTGGATGTTCGTGTCCGTGTTCGCTGTGAAAGAGGGGGCGTTGGAAAACCTTGTTTCGTTGTGTCTTCCTCTTGGTTCACCACGTTGTTTTGACCAATTATTCTTTCCTTTGTTGTGTCCAAAATACAGAGCTGCCCAGACGCGTAGGTTACACAGAATATGCGATGTTAGGTGAGGCGTAGTGCTCAAATAATATAAAACAATCGTAAATGTTATGCTTCCTTTGAGTATCGTTTCACAGACTGTCCAAATATATTACGGTAAGTGTATTTTTTTTTCAGCTTCCCAATAATGGCGGCCCTTCTCCCGAATCCAGCCTCTCCTCCTATTCGGAGAGAATAGAGATGGAGAGAGATAGTCTGTACGAGAGTGTAGGCTCACCCAGTGGCGCATGGTCACAATTACAACACAACATGCTTTTATCAATAGAATCTTTGATTTTATTTTCCTAATAACTCGTGTTATTTATCATACTTTGCTGTTACTTCTTTGTTATGTCAATATTCTAATTTATTCAACCGCACATGATAAAATTAGATAAATGAAAAATGCGTTAACAAAGCATCAGTCCAATTCACGACATTTTTATTTGAAATCAGAACTGGGGAAAAATCAAAGGCATAGTTTTTAAAAAAGATTTTCATTATAGTTTATTTATTTATACATATTATTGCACCAGGGTACATTTATTAATGTCTGGCAATTTTCGATATAAACCATTTTCACAATGGCATAATAGTTATGTTTTCTGTTTTAACACCATAGAACCCAACTCAGTTCTTTCACCAACATTATACCAGTTTTAAATTGTAAGATTGTAAGCAATCCCACACTAACTGACTCAACCTTTCCCCCAAAATAATATTTTAGACCAACGCTATTGTCTTCTTTCAAGTAGTAACTGTATATACTGTATCTATCAGAATCAGTTTACAGGGGAAATAAGAGTATATATATAGTAAAATCAATAATGTCAATGGTATTAAAATGATGTACTCAAGGCACAGCATGGCTAGAATGTTCTTCAAATATTTTTTTTCCTAAGCATATCTTAATGCACTGAGGTTTCCCTTAGATGATGTGACTTGACATTTTAGAGGAACACCTCAAACAGATGTTTTGTGGCTTGGGGAATACTCACACACACAATCTCCATCATTTAGGAAGTAAGAGGGTAACTGATTCTCATGTACTGTAGCGTATTCTTGGAGGGTTATCGAGGGAAGCCATACAAGATACATGTAATAAAGTTGGATAACTTCCTCTCTGCATTGGCACAACATTGTAGCATGATTTGTTGGAACTCTGAACAGTCCAAATAGTTGAACAGCTCTGCTTGAGCTATGTATGTAGGTTGATAGGTCAACATGCTCCATTTTAACAAAGTTCAAAGTACAGAACCTCTACTAGCATGTGTCAACAAGCTGACATCTAATCATATTAGTAACTTCTCAGCAATATTTACACGACCCCAATTACACAGAACCAGATTAGCGAGGATCAAAGTTTCATTCCTAGTCTGTCACTGTTTTACCTTTTCGCATCTGCTGACCTGCCTCAGGGCCACTCATTATGACAAGGTATACCAACTTGACCCATCTCTTTCGACTTGTACATTTTGTTTTGCTTTTTTATTTATTTTTGGTTTATAACCAAAGTATGAAAAGCGGGTGATGTTCCATACTCTTTCATACTTTCCTATTACTTTTTTAGTCACAAGAGCCTTGGAAAACAACTTAGTAAATCAAGGTTACCAGAGAGGAGCTGCCCTGTTTTCTGCTTAACTTCCCCCTTTTTCCTCTCTCTCTATCCCACCTCGACTCTGTCTTTGCAGCTGAAAATTTCCTGGGTCCCAGGGGCAGTCACATTCCTCCCACTCACAGTTGTGCAATCCCTGACAATCACCACTCTCCCGCTTTTGGCCTCCCCAACGTAACACACGGCGCAAAGGAGCTGTCCAAGCTGTCTGGACAATGTTCCGTAGCGGCTCGGATACCCACCAGACCAGTAAACAAACTCACGGTTCCTGACTCTGCAGAAAACAGACAAATTAATGTTATGTAAATGGCTGACCCTCCATTTTGTCAGTTCTTCATTTTGGATAGAATATGAAATGGTAATCCCTGCCTTCTTTGTGAAAGTCACGGGTTGAGCCTGACAGACTGTTGTTTTTGGGGAGATTGCACATTGTGCCCCTTTTTATTTATGTCCTGCTCTACAAATGGCCTAATGTTTGAAGCATAGAAATTGAATGATTAGAGGTGCCATTCCAATGCAAAAAAAGTAGCAGAATGGTCAGAGCGGCAGCCATTTTTACGTGTATCATTCCATTGCAAAGATCTAGCGGCCTACTTTTGCATTAAACCAATTCGCGTGTTGTTACCGTGACAACTAACGACAGTCACCTTTTTTTTGTGTACTAATCGAATGACCAAGCAAAACAGTTTAATAAGGCTTCTATAGATTTAATTTCTATGGTTTGAAGGCAGTAGGTTGAAGGGTATTTAAATGTTGCAAGAGTCTTCCTCCATATAGGAATCACATAGATATTGATTACCCAATAGGTCAAAATTACATTAAATATGATCATATAGATTTCTTTTTATAATTAGGCAGGGCTGTACGGTAGTCTTTATTGTTTTTTTTCATTACATTTTAGGTATTTGAATTCCTCCTGGGATAAAGGAACTCAGTGGTAATAATGTACTTCAGCAAACTTGAAGTGATTTAAACAAAAGGTAATGTGCATAATACAGTAATAAGTTATGTAACATTTATTGTACAAAGCATATGCACTTTCACTTTGAGATGAAGTAAAATGTTTTCTTGCCTAACTTGTGAGCCATGTTTAAAAGTTGTCAAACGCAGATGGAATGTATATGATAAGAGCGTACATACAGTGCAGTCATGGTCAAAAGTATTGAGAATATCACAAATATTCATTTTCATAAAATCTGCTGCCCCAGTATTGATGATGGCAATTTCCAAATACTCCAGTCCAGAATGTAATGAAGAGTGATCAGATGAATTGCAATGTCCCTCTTTGCCATGAAAATGATCTTATTCCCAAAATAAACATTTCCACTACATTTCAGCCCTGCCACAAAAGGACCAGCTGCCATCATGTCAGTGATTTACTCGTTAACACAGGTGAGAGTGTTGACGAGGACAAGGCTGGAGATCACTCTGACATGCTGATTGAGATAGAATAACAGACTGGATGCTATAAAAGGAGGGTGGTGCTTGAAATCATTGTTCTTCCTCTGTCAATCATGGTTACCTGCAATGAAACACGTGTCATCTTCATTGATTTGCACAAAATTTGCTTCACAGGCAAGGATAGTTCTGCTAGTAAGAATGCACCTAAATCAACCATTTATCAGATCATTAAGAACTTCAAGGAGAGAGGTTCAATTGTTGTGAAGAAGGTTTCGGGGCGCCCAAGAACATCCAGCAAGCACCAGGACTGTCTCTTAAAGTTGATTCACCTGCGGGATCGGGGCACCACCAGTGCAGAGCTTGCACAGGAATGGCAGCAGGCAGGTGTGAGTACATCTGCATGCACAGTGAGGCAAAGACTTTTGGAGGAAGGCCTGGTGTCAAGAATGGCAGCAAAGAAGAATAATTTTTGGGTAGCAAAACCTCAAAATTTTGGGTCCGTGGCCAGGAAACTCCCCAGACCTTAATCCCATTGAGAACTTGTGGTCGATCTTCAAGGTGGACAAACAAAACCCCACAAATTCTGACAAACTCTAAGCATTGATCATGCAAGAATGGGCTGCCATCAGTCAGGCCTAAAAGTTAATTGACAGCATGCCAGGGCGGATTGCAGAGGTCTTGAAAAATAAAAAGTGAACACTGCAAATATAGATTTTTTGCATAAACCTAATGTAATTGTCAATAAGACTTTGACACTTATGGAATGCTTGTAATTATACTTCAGTATACCATAGTAGCTACTGACAAAATAATCTAAGAACACCGAAGCAGCAAACTATGAGGAGACCAATACTTGTGACATTCTCAAAACTTTTGACCACAGTAGTTTCATAAAATAGAGGTAGATGTGTTCTAAATTCTAGCTATATTTCTTCTAGCTCAGGGGTGGGCAAACTACGGCCCGTGTGCCAGATACGGCCCACCGGGTCCTTTGATCCCTTAAAGTCGATTGACGCTGGATAGCATTAAAGCAACATATCTCCCAAAGCATACATTCTAAAAAACAAATGCTTGATGTCGTTGGAAAGAGGGGGTTCCACTGCAAATAATGAGGGTTGGTTCAACCAGAGATATTGCGTCTCAAAGTTGGGTACTTTCCACTGACTTTTTATTTTGGTTAACTAAAAACATTACAGACAGAAATCAGAAAGTGAAAATGACAAAATAACATTTCTGCAAGGAGGTAAAACATCCCCCTGCACTAAAACAGGTTATTATCTTGGGGGGTGGCGGGTGGCTGTTTTCTAATAAACATAGAGGGAAATAGTAAATATATAGGCTACATGTACATACAGGGTTTTAATTATTTATTTGCCCCCAAACATTGTCACACTGGTTCTCAAGACCTAGGGGGCATGCCAATAGATTTTACACTGATGTTCATCATGGAAAGGAAATGGTGTTAGAAAACTAAACTTATTTTCTTTAGGATACACACGTAACTGTGCAGTGGCGGGGGTAATTTAGTGAAATAACATTTATTGTAGGGAAATACTATTTAATTTACAAGATAAATCTAACGAGTTTGTCTGGGGTAAACGAGTAAAACTACATATCCCATAACGCCCTGTTCCTACGGCTTGTCTTTCACATCCTGCTCCGGGGAGATAGCGGGCAAGCAGTCGTCAAATCGGGCCTGTCATTTGTATACATTTATGTAAAATCATAAAGAAAATCACCAGGCTACGGGAATTCCTATTGCTTAATCCATCCGCATCAAAGACAAGACAATGGTATGTTTGCAATTTGATCAGATTTGTAGGACTCTGTTTGCTCAAACGTTAGCAGATACGCTAGCTAGCTAACCGTAACGTCTATTATTATCATCAGCGACGGTAGCCAGGTTACTAAGCTAGCCGCAATATAACGAGTAATGATCGGTCAATAGCGCTATAAAATGAATGTATTTGCTAACTACATACAATTAAATAATTTATCTTATGAACGTACTGGGATGCATTTTTTGTCACCAGCCAGCAAACAACAGCAAACGCTGCTAGCTAGCTAGTTTTTCGAGACAGTCACGGGATCAGCAGGGTGGGGCTAGTTGAGTTATACACTTGACTAAGTTTACACTACAAAGTGGAGTAACGGACTGCAGCATCAACCTCACATATAATGTCTTTTTTAGAAAAATGGGGGGCAGATTGTTTGTTTGATACTGAAATCTGTAGTTAGTTAATTATGATTAAAAACAACATTTGATGTAACATTAACATTGTTGTCCATAAAAATATATCATCATGCACAAATTTATCCTTCCTAAATTGGAGTACGATTTTCTCAGCTAGAGAGCCTGCATAAAGTGATACTTCAGGACTGAGTAGGTACCTAAATTGCAAATTATGTGTCAGGATATTGCATAGTTAATGAGGATGACCAGTGGGAAGGACTAAGGACGATATCTTACATTGAAGGGAAAATCGGAGGAATAATACCTACCATAATGAAAATAAATCCACCAAAGACCTGTCAGAAAGATCAGACACTCTCCAGGAGGGTAGAGTAGGTTTGGATGGGTCAGCTAGTAACTGTCAAGAGGAACGTGTGAAGAAAAAAGTAACTGGCATACTGACTTATTTGTTAAATGAAGTGGACAGATTTATATTTTTGTGCATGTATGGCTGCCACTGAAACTGGCTCACTTTTCTCTATTGGTGATGTAAATGCTGAAGGCAACAGTTGGATGCATTGGTTACTTCACCTTGCAGCAGGAAATTGACCCCAAAACATACCTTGAGTCTTCCAGGGCCAAAGTGTGGATCGGCCAAGAAAATAACCTGAATTTAGAATGTCACATTTAATATACAGGTCCTTCTCAAGAAATTAGCATGTTGTGATACATTTCATTATTTTCCATAATGTAATGATGATAATGAAACTTTCATATATTTTAGATTCATTGCACACCAACTGAAATATTTCAGGTCATTTATTGTTTTAATACTGATGATTTTGGCATACAGCTCATGAAAACCCAAAATCTCAAAGAATTAGCGTATCATGAAAAGGGTCTCTAAATGAGCAATTAACCTAATCATCTGAATCAACTAATTAACTCTAAACACCTGCAAAAGATTCATGAGGCTTTAAAAAAACTCCCAGCCTGTTTCATTACTCAAAACCGCAATCATGGGTAAGACTGCCGACCTGACTGCTGTCCAGAAGGCCATCATTGACACCCTCAAGCAAGAGGGTAAGACACAGAAATAAATTTCTGAACAAATAGGCTGTTCCCAGAGTGCTGTATCAAGGCACCTCAGTGGGAAGTCTGTGGGAAGGAAAAAGTGT
>JACXGM010009157.1:0-27931 GCA_016801145.1 Umbra pygmaea
AGGCAACTGAAAAGAACTTACTGTAGCAATGAAATCACCATATAGACTAATTTAAATGAACTTTGTAAAATATATATTATTGAAAAATATATTAAATAAAAAAATATATTAAAGAAGTACAAAAATACATTTCTGATTCTGATTATCTTTGGGCCTGCAGAGAAGGCCTTGCAGGCCCTGACGGCCCACCACTGCCTGTGTAGCGCTTCAAGTGTAGAGCTCCATGTGTATACCTCTCTGTGTAGAGCTCCATTTTTACAGCTCCAGGTGTAGAGCTCCATGTGTATAGTAGAGCTCCATGTTTATATCTCCATGTGTATAGCTCCCTGTGTAGAGCTTCTTGTGGATAGCTCCCTCTATAGAGCTCTTGTGTATTGGTCCATGTGTAATACTCCCTGTGTATACCTCCCTGTGTAGAGCCCCATCTTTACAGCTCCAGGTTTAGAGCTCCATGTGTAGAGCTCCATGTGTAGATGTCCCTGTGTAGTGCTCCAAGTGCAGAGCTCCAGGTGTAGAGCTCCATATGTATACCTCTCTGTGTACAGCTCCATCTATACAGCTCCAGGTGTAGAGCTCCACGTGTATACCTCTCTGTGTAGAGCTCAATCTTTACAGCTCCAGGTGTAGAGCTCCACGTGTATACTTCCCTGTGTAGAGCTCCATTTGTAGAGCTCTATATGTTTACCTCCTTGTATAAACGTCACTGCATAGAGGTCCCCATATAGAGCTCAATGTGTATACCTCCTTGTATAGACCTCCCTGTGTAGTGTTCCATTTATAGAGCTCCATATGTATACAGTACCACCTTGTATAGAGCTCCCTGTAGAGGTCCATTTGTAGAGCTCCCTATATAGAGGTAACACTTGCACTGAGCAATGAATTGTTTTGCTCACATGAACAGTTTGGGGAATCTCAGTCTGCTAGATAGTATCAGTCTCAAACTGAAGTACATCAGAAGCATAATTAATTGTTTATGACACTGTCAATCTCGATGCCTGGGAGAAAAGGTGCAATCCTCACAGCCTTACCCCAATCTCAGAGTCCCTTTTCCCAATGGAATCGAATGCCACAGCTACTCCAGAGCCATCATCTGTCTTGTCAGACGTGAAAGAAAGATATCTTGACAGCAAAGACACAAATAGAAAGCTGTCAGAGCCAAGAAAGGAGCAGTATCTCTTCTCTGCTTCATTACGAGATATAAGCTTTCAGTTGTGCATACGTTATGAGAGACAGAGAAACAGAGCTGAATTGTGTAGAGATGGATGCTTCATTAGGTGATACACACTTTAGATTGTGCTTATGTGGAGGTGGAAAAGGAGAGACATTGAAAGAACGAGAGAGCAAGATAAAACAGAGAAAGTTAAGGAGAAAGAGAAAGAAACAGTGTCAGGTGGTTTTGGAGTCAGATATTAAGTCAGGAGTTTGCCAGTTCGATTCCCGGGTGGGGCAACTGTTGTGTCCTTGTCCGAGGCACTTTACCCTAAATTGATCCATGGGGATGTCCCTGTACTTAGTGTAAGTTGTTCTGGATAGAAGCATCTGCTAAATTACCAAAATATATTAATGTTTAGAGTGTAATTATCTTTATGCTTCCTGACAATCCTGTGCCATCAGACATGTGAGATACATTAGCTTTCCCCAGCTAATTAAAAGTTTGCTTTTGGCTACAATTCATGTGGGTAAGCATGAGCCCAGGCAGTGTGCATTCAGCAGAACGCTTGTTTGTGGTTCAGTCCAGCAGGGTAAGGCCATGGGTGACTCTATGTGGGAGGAAAAGGATGAGAGAGAGTAAAAAAACTGAGAAAGCCAAGGAAACATATAAAGACAAAGACCTAGAGAATGACATGCATACGACTGGAGAATGAGAAAAAATATACTGAGGGTAAAAGATAAAAATAGGGAGAAAAATTTGAGGGAGAAAGTCGAGAGGAGAGAAAGGTAGGTAGAGTGATAATGAGAAGCAAAGTGGTAGAGGCGGATAAGAGGGAGGGAGGGTCACAGGGGGTTAATCAGAATGTATTGATGTACAGGGAATCAGACGTCCCTCCCTGTTGTAAATGTGACATAGGAAAGGCCTGGGAGCAACAATCAGCCCTGGCATTTCAAAAACGTCAGACCATACCTAGCCAGCTTGTGATTTTTCTTAGAGAACATGCCCTAGTTACAGTACTATGCTGAAGATGTACCGACACATCTGGCATCTGCCCAAAAATATGGATGGCCGGTTCATCTCCCTGCTCTGACAGGTTTAGAACTTGCCAAAATTTAAGCAATTCCCTTAAGATTTAGCTAAAGAAGAGAGTAATATAAAGCAACACCAGCCTCTTCTTTTAGTTACGATAAAGCAGTAGATTTACTTAGGTTATCAATGTCAGAGCTTAGTATGACCGGCTGTAGCGTTGAGGTAGCCAGCTCCACTCCTTTAGGCCCAAACTCTTTTCCTAATCAGGGAACAATGCAGACCTGCTGTCAATTCACTAGAAGATAGAAACAAAAAAGAAGTGTTTCAGCTCTCCAGTAAAGATGTTTACCAACTCTGCTGCAGCTCACTGACACACACATGCAGACTAATGAATAAAAGAACATACAAGTAAGCTATGGTTTCTTTAAGAATTAGATAATGTATGACAGATAACCTGGTGTCATAGTCCCTATACATCAGAACCAAGCATTGTTCTCTTGTTTTATATCTATGTTATAAATAGGATTTTGGTCAGAAAAGTGGAAAAATAAAGGAAATTCACCAGGTCCGCAATGCCTTTCTTCACCCATGCTCTTCCACAGGTTCCAAGCATACAGCTCTAAATATAATACAGTAGCTATGTTATTGTATTTCAAATAATGTGTAGGCAGGTTGTTTAAAACTGACCTCCTCAAACCGTTTATTTCAGAATGTTGGAGATGCTCACAGAATAATGTAAAATATATTTTTAGAACACACCACGCACACACCACACTCAGATATGATCTGTGTACAGAGTTATCTTTCAGATGGGTCACTTAAGATCCCATGAGTTATGTCTTCCATACTGCTAGTAAATAAACTTGAGTTATACCTCTAAATACCGTACATCCAATCGGGAAAGTCTGTAAGTTGCATTGGGGAGGTTTGTCAGCTATATTGTAAAAAAATGTAAAATGTACATTATTTGCTCAGATGTAATGTACTGTATATTATACCACCGTTACTGTATTATTGACAGGTAGAAAGTAGAAAGGTAGACTGGGGAGATGCAATATAAAGTATGATGATACATCTAGTATATTGTGGGACCGACTCAGTTTCCTCATATCAACGTTCTGTTTGTTGTTGTCTTAGGAATGAAGTGTTGCTCTTTCTTACCCTCATTCTGTCACCTCTTTGATCTGATGTACTGGTGTCTTCACATGCACTGCTTCTGCTATCTGATTGGAGGGAAACCATTCTGCAATGCTATTGGTCAACAACTCAGGTTTGAATCTGAATGATTTCGAGGCCATGACTCTTGCCCTTGCTGCTGTTATCCTGCCCTGTTGAGATATTCTCTTCCTCTCCTCCACAGGACCTGTAGGGGCCATGTCTGTCAGGCTGTGAAGTTGTCTTTGTTTCTAATCATGCAGAGAATATTGCTTTGCTAATGTTAGTACTCTCTTGTAATTTAAATGTTATGCTTTGCATAATGTAATCATTTGTTTTACAATGTGATGTAAATCTTTCTGGCTATCTAAAGTAGTTAAATTCTCTGGCCCCTTCTTGCTGTCAGCTTATTGATTTATATTGCTTGCCGGCACATTTTGATTCATGCCTTAGTCTTTGGAGTCAAGTTAATTTTTAATATACTTTTTTCATTGCTCCACATACTCTTTCACAGGTTACGTACAGTATGAGGTATAAACTTATTTGAAATATTACTGCACTACATTATTCCAGAAACTTGACTGGTGAAACAGGGCTGCCTTATCCAGCACTGCCTAGACTTAGCACATGAAGTGTATCATCTCCTAAACTATGACAACACAGGGCTGTGGTAAGATGCTAGTCAGACGCATAGTACATTTGAAACTAAACTTCAGGCATCCACTACCTACACATTGATTCAGGGGTGTCTGCATAAACAGATTCCTGTTAACCATCACATGGTTGAGGCCAGTGCAATCCATAATTAAAATTATGTCAATATCAGGCCCAGGATAGATGACCTCAGGTGACAACACCTAACAGGTATTGCTCAAAATTCTGTTTAAACAGCGCTGATCTGGTTTATTACACTAAAGATTTATCTGACACCACAAAACATCTTTAGCACATTGGTGCTGGTAGGAAGTAGGACAATGTATTCTTATTATGGACACATTGGCAGTCGATGACATCTGAGTGCCCTTGAAGTTCAACAAATGTATCTGGAATTATTTTTTTGGGAATATATACATCATATGAGTGGAATCTAGGAATATGTACTAAGTGGCCAGAACATTCACATTTGTGCTTAATGTGTATTGATGTTATTTCTGTAATCTTACACACATTTATACTGGAAAGCAACCATTGTCCATATTGCAAGGGAAAAGGTGAGGTCTAAAAACATACTTTAAATGATTTACCTGTTCTCATTTGAACTGGCACACTAAGTTGACAACTTTTATCATTGACTTTCCTTGAGAAAGTACTGTATTTTCTCTCAGTATGATGATGTTATTGTATGTCTCAGAATCCAGGTAAAACTGGATGGCCATGCATGCAATTTTCATATTTGTCCTATGAGTCAGTGAAGTTACGAGAAGAAAACTATGAGGGACACAATGTAATAACCATCCTCCTGGTGAAGTTATTTTGTAATACCACTTGTCTGCCATGTTACTGACCAGTAAGACATTGCAATGAAAACAAGAAGACAACTGCTGTATAAGTAAAATTATGATTGTGTGAAACAGATAGATATTGCCAAACATTTTTTATTTATTTTGGCAAATAGACTAAAACCTTTACATTGGATCGTGAACATACAGATGCCTTAGCTCAGTATTTTCTCCTTCAGTCATTTTTAATTGAGTAAGCTTATACCCTGGCAAAACATATATATATTATTTATATTCAGTAAGTATTACATGCTGGGTCAGGAAATGTCTAGACGTGGCCAATGCTTTGGAAACCCAGGTGTAAGGAAGTTACAAGTCAGTAACTGTACATGCTGTATTTTTTCCATTAACAATATATATAGCTACAGTAAATGTCATTACAGCAATGCGACTGGTTCGGGCCCTAGTTGCCAATTTCTGTTTGTGTTTGTTTCTCTTCCAGGGAGTACCATGAATGTGTCACTTCCTCCCTAGGCACATCCACAGATATAACCGGAATATGAACCCGGGTCACAGTGGCACAGCAGTGCTGCAGTCCCTGCTCAACAATAGAGCACAACATTGTCTTTAAAGAAATGGTAGAACTGTGTATATTAAACAAAAACCAACATGGGAATGCATTTTTCTATTATACAATTAACTAAATCCTGTGCCAGCACCAGAGATATTTTCTCCTTACATCCTTTGTTTCCACTTGGTGTCTGTCTTCCGTAGCATCACTACAATCATCCAACCAACAACATGACTGCTTTATAATTCAACTAATGTTAAACTAAAGTACATTTGGTCTGGGTGGAGTGGCTCCCCTAGATATTGTTCATAGGGGTGGCCTGATGGGGCCACTGAAAGTTTTTGGGCCAGCAATATATATATTTAAGGGGGGCCAGTGGAGGGGCCAGCGATTGTATGGGGGTGGCCGGGGGCACTCCTGTCTGGGTGCCCTGACTCTAGTCTCCACTCTTGGGGAAAGTGTATTTATGCATTATTTCTGTGGATTTGAATGATGGTTGGTCATGTAGTAGTAGAGCAGTTAAAAAGGGTATTAACATTTTGATGGCATGCTGTAGCCCATTCTACCTCCCGTAGCTTCCGAAGGATGTTTTATCCCTGAAGTGATGATAATCTGTCACGGAAAAGAGTCAAGTTTTACATAAAAAATGTGAAATATCCCAATTTCCTTGAAGGCAGCACAAGACGCAACTTAAAATGGACTGTTTTGAGTGTCGTTCTCAAAATAGCATCTCACTTATCTGAAATAGAGACATTGGCCATGATTGATCCTACATAAGTGCCACACTGTGTTACAATTGGGATCTGGTGTAACTAGAGCACAGGATACAGCGTACTGTAATACGCAGAGCTTCACAAAGCCCCGTCTGTTCCAAGGCCCCAGGTCTAGGGAGAGCTCTGGCCCCACCCCTCCTCTCTCTATTAAAAACTGTGATTTCGATTTCAAATTGGCCCTTGTTATTAATCTCAATCACCCGGAACCCGGTGACCACAGCTCACCCTGAAACACATGCCACGGCCCCCTCCTTGAGTGCTGACTCTAATTAATTAATTACATCCCAGGTGATTTCACTTTAAGATTGGAGTAGAAAGACAGGGGGAACTGCACCCCTGCAGGCACCACCAAATTGGCAACAAACGCTCTTAGAAAAAAAAGGGTTGGTTTGCTTCTCAAGGGAAAGCAGTTCTTTGCTGCTTTCTAACTACCGCTATGCTGTCCAAGTCAAAAATACTTCCTTTCCTTTTCATTTTTTTTTTCTTTCTTACAAATCATTTCTCCCTGCCTGCCCTCCCACAACATCCTGGTAAAAAACGTATGGAATGAGTCCACAACAAATTGTTATCCAGTTATCCTATTAAGGTTTTGTGTTATTTAACTGCAGAAACGTTCTGAAACCTTTTTTTTTACATCAGCAATCTTAAATAATTCTCAATTATATGGATTCTTAGCATTGGGGGTGTATTAAAAAATCTTGAGAAATGTGATTGCATATCTAATTTACGTGAATTTGGAGGGGTTTTGCATATTTTCCTCAAGCATTTCTGAGGTTAAACTACACTTTTGCTTTGCTAACACACTGCTATTTCACCAATCTGCTTACTTGTACTGCAAATGGTTGCCTAGGCATTATATTTAAATAACAATAACTATCAATGGTCTTTCTCAGAATGCATTTTCGTCAGTTAAAGTTTGAATTGTAGTTTGACTTTGACATAACTTTTAGAGATTTCAACAAACTTGCTTCGGGCTTGAAAATACAGTTCGGCTTTCCAGTGTAGTGGTGACAGATCAATGCTTTCCTAAAACGTTTCAAGCAAAAGTATTTAAAATTATTATACAATGAAAGATGGTCATATATACATTTCTCTTGGAGTTGACCTCAATAAGAAATGTGAAAATATACTGTAAAGCTTACTACTACTATATCAACATGGAAAGCATATGTTATGGATACCCAGCTTGACATTTCTATTGAGTTAGCTTTGGAAAATATTTTATTGTTTATTTGAGCACACGTTCTTTCCTCTTTTTGAAAACATTGGGTTCTCTCATTAGCATTTGTTCTCTTTCAAGAATCAAGGGGTACACAGGGCACTGCAGGTGCTTTTTTTTCTTCTAGCAACAGAATAAAAAAAATACTGGAATATTTTCTATGCGGTGGTGTTGTATACCTAATGTCCAACTACAGTGCCTCACCATTTTGATTAACTGTAAATCAACATAAAAAAAAGCATTGGTATCCTCCCTCTGTAATATAATATTTTTAGTAGATTAATGATGGCTACTTTATCATTCATTCATTTATATTGTTTGATTAAATTTAAAATTCTGTGTTATTGACTAATCACAGTAATGTTTATTGTTTATTGTTCTTAAGTCTGTGCCTAATGTACAACTTACACATAGTGTCTACAGTGTTCTATCCTGTGGTAGTATGTTACAGCTGGAAAATTGCCTCTTTGTATCCTAAAACCCCTTCCAATGAATTGATAATCTCCGGGCTGTGTGCAGGGCCGGTTCTAGGTGGGGGCGAACTCTGTTTGCCTGGCATTATTGTAATGATGTACGAGCGCTATTATTTTTAAAAGAAAAATCGGAGTTTGTGTTGCCGGCATAATATAATGTTGCCAGGCAAACAGTGTTTGCCCCTAGCTAGAACTGGCAGTGTCTGTGTGGATGGCCACCCATTTCACTTTGTGTGTATTAGTCCTTCATGGGAACTCGGCCACTAGTGCCGGGCTAGGATGCACCGTGCCCAACAAACACACATGAACATTTCCGTGAGACTTTTTCTCACTGACGCACAGTCAAAGGCGCGTCTCACCAGCGGATTACCAAATGGGCCGGCAGGGACCTCTGAAGGGCTTGATTTGTTTCATTCCCTCCCTTTTTCCGGATGGTAATTAAGTCATCGCAGGTCTTTAATTCCTTGTTCAGCATCTGGCTTGAGGCTTGTTGGCTTGGTCTGGGGGGCCAGACATGTTCAACGCTGTTGCAGACTGTGTCCATTGCATAAGGGTTTTGGCAGAGGACTCTCTCTCCAGGCAGGAAATAAGTGATCTCAACTACCTCGAGATGAAAGTCAAATTTGTTATGAAACGTCCAACGGTGTTGCCTCAGAATTCCGATAAGTGACTGGAACCATTTACATTCCTCATCATCGGAATATGACCGATTGTATGACAGATGTAAGTGGAGGTGCAGCCTTTGAGATAAAGTCAAATGTATAAACACGACATTCCATACGCATGTGGTAATGAAAATCTACAGGGCAAGTGGAATGATAGCTGTGTAAAGTGGAAGGGATGGTGTCAGGCACCAGGCTGGGAGCTTCATCGCCTTTATGAGGTAGAGGAACTTCAGGTGGAGAAGGCAGGTCTGAAGACATGAAGGACTATGCTGCATGACAGCTTGGATGATGTACTGTAAGATCACATTCACTATGTTGAACCAAAGCTGAAAGGTAACACTCTTAACCCACAAATAAACAGCCTGCAGACAAACAACCCCTGTGGTGGCATTGCAGGGCCAGGCAACCGCTCCTGGGTTTCCCCAGAGCCTCAGTGCAATCTAAAGGACTGGAGACATATGAGAGAACAAATATGAAGTGACTAGACCGAGAGACACATGACAGGGACTGCTAAAAGGGAAGATATTTTAGACGTTAGAAGACAGTTTTGTAGACATTGCACACTGCGCACAATCCACAGCTTCTTAGTCAATGTGGAACACACGGTTTGAAATTACAGCGGTGCTTGTCACATATTTTTTGGCTATATTTCATGAAGAGGGCCCCTAGCGTGGGTGCAATCTCTCCAACTCCAATGCATGACACTACAGCAGGCACACCAGGTGCTTCACCCCAACCCCTGGGGTGAGGACGGTCTCGGACGGGAGGAATGTAGGAAGGAATGCCGCAGTCTCAGGCCCCAATCCCGGACACATATTTATTTGCTCGTTCACCACTCCTGGGCGACCTTTAACCTACTACCATGTGTTTCTTCTCTCCTCCTTCTATTTGACAGTTTTTCGCCATTAGAAGCATGGATCCTACCTTGTTCTATATGCTGGCTTACATTCGACTGCTCAGCAGGCGTTCTCTCTTTTCTTAACACCCTTGCTTGGAATTCATGAATGGAGCCACAGATGGACTAAATACACTGGATTTATTCAGTGTCTCGTCCTAAGAAGCTACAAAATGAACTTTGATACTACAGTGATAAGATTAACGGCTCAAGACGGCGAATGGGAAGTGTGTTGGAGACATGGGTCTTGCTGGTGGGTACTGCAGATCACTGTAAGCCGGGTGGGACTCATGGGTAAATATAGGAAACAGATGGAGCCCAGAGCGTAAATGAATGAGGATGGAATAGAAGAGCTAAATTAGGAATGAGATTTTCGTAATTTGCAATATATTATTTGCAGTATACTGTATGTACTGTAACCTTACTCAAAGCTAACATACATTTTTTTGTAGGATTGGACTTAAAAAACAGATGTAAAATGTAGAATTTAGTTTATTATATTATTCATAAGACTTTAAGCAGATTTCTTTATTATACTGTAAATACACTCACACACACACACACACACACATATATATATTCTCTTGAGGATATTGCAAAATAATTGTAAAATAATGTGCTGTAACTATCTCTGTAATTGTCTGAAACTATGAAACCTATCTCTGTAACTCTATATTTTAAACTCCATCGCTGCGACGCTACATTTTAAACTTGCTCTGTGTAATTCTATCTCCAAAACTCAATCTCTGAAACTCTATTTTTGTAACTCTATCGCTGTCCCCACCGTGTGACTGTCTGCTTTGCCCATTGCTTTTCAAATTGAGTGGAATGAAGTGATAAACCAGGGTTATGCACTGTTTTCATTTGCTGTGCAGGGAGCCATCAACCATACAGAGCTCTAAACATCTGCCAGGAAACGGGGAAAGATTGCAAGTCCGTGTGCTCCGAGGGGCAGAAATGTAACCATCTGCCTTTGAATATTTAAAGCACATATCCGTTCAGTAGAACAACTGCTCACCATGAATCTCTCTTTCCTCTCTCAATCATGTGCACAGAGGCTCACGTGCACATACATAAAAAAACGGAATTACTTTTTCTTTCTTAAGGACATACAACAATGCAAAAATCACAGATTTGTACTGTGCATTAAAAAAATATTGTAAAACCATCAAACCCATGCTTAAAAGTATCCAGGAATGAGGAATGTTTTAGTTGACCAAGGTGCCATTGACGTTCCATCACTATGTCATGCAAATTCATTAGAAAAGGCTTGTGCACCAAATGAAATCTGTTGAATATGTAAAATTAATGCATCTGCCCACCGCCTTTTTAATGAATTACAATTATTTAAATCTTCACTGACACAAGAATAGGCTACTTAATCGCTTAACTTAGGAAATAATGAACACATTGTAAATGTAGATATTCATTCAATTGAACTAGAATATTGATATTAAGAATATATGTACGACGGCATGAGACACAAAAAAACAAGTGGTAACAAAAAATATTTTGTTCATGGTTTCCAAGTGCATTGAAACTGCCAGCTTTGGTGGTGTTTCCATTCAACAGTTTTGTGGTGCTAAAACACCTGGATGCAATTGTGTTGACACTTTAAAAAAAATCTAATTCTGAAAAACATATGTTCCACTATCTACTCAGCCCGATGTGGGTTCATAACAACAGTCTGTATGCCTACAATATTTCTCTATTTAACATTTCAGCCATGAAAATCAGCATTCACCGAAATTATATTTTTTCATATTTAAATAACTACAATTGTGCATACTTGCTCAACTTGCACCACTGTAGGACTAAAAATGTCACATTTAATGGTGAATCATCCAGCATGCAATTTGAAACCATTGAAAATTTTTTTAAGGAATATTCATTTTTTTAGTTGGATTACCTAATTCGAATTTGCAAGCAGTAGCCCAGGGCGCTAGGCATTTAAAATGAGCATTTTGCTGTAGATTGTCATAAATCAAACTGAATTCTGAATTGTCTTCCGTCTATATTATATTTTGAATAAACACACGTTTTCACCTGTTATCTGTGACAAAAAGAAAGGGTTCCTTTTAGACGTGTATTGATGACCAGTTTAAGATGGACTTCCAGGGTTAAGTCCACGTTGTCATCAAGCATGTGCAGACAGAGATAAATGACGCCAAAGAAGCCGTGTATTGTCTCAGAGGCAGATCCCATGACAGGGGTCAGGCAGAACCTGCACTTCATATTCCCAAAGGGTGGTGACAGATTCCTGTAGATGTTTGGAAATTATTTTACAGGACTGAACAAATGTACTTCATCAAGTATATCAGCCCTGATTGTGTAACTAGACCAAGAAAGACGAGACTTGACTGTGGCTATAAAAGTTTCATCAGTAGATTTCTTGCATTTGAACTTGATTTGAGACAAAAAGGAAGAAAAGGTTTGATTGTAATTACCACAAGATGAACCGTTGCACGGCCATGCTAAACGTACTTGTAAAAACCTTGAACTTGTCGTTGAAAATATCAGCCAACGACAGGCATTTGGAAGAAATATTAATTCGGTAGTTTTATCACATGGACTGTTATTTTTTTCATTTGGCTATACAATATGTTCAGACACAGTTGTCATGTATTATCCATGGGTTGGTTTGGCTACAGTGTGAAATTAATTACATCTAAGTGTTGGCTGTAGGATTTGTGATGAATAGCAAAGCATGGGTCTGCGGACATTGGCTCACTCAATCTGCATACCCACCCCGATCTAATGCTTACATTGGTGGGTAGCGAACCACTGTAGACAGCAAGAAGAAGATATAAATCAACAGCACAGTGTGTCGTCCTTTGGGTCTTGTAGAGAATGTATAATTGACATAGATCATAGAAAACCTCCAGTCTTTCCCTCACAGAATCCTTATTTCACCCCAGCCCCCCATCTACTAGCGAGGTCTGTCTGGCATAATAAGGTGTTCATAAACAATTATTCTGTGTCATACCATGTTGTAAAGTACTGCTCAGTGCCACAACTGGCAAGATTACTGTTCCCGTGAAGGACAGGAATGTAAATGGATGGGGTAATTAATTAAGCCAAAGCATTTATAAAAACATCCTACAAAGGCAGGGTGTCTCAGGAGGACCACGCTTGTATGTGTTTGGAGCAGTTACCGGTGCCCCCCTCCAACGGACCATATGTAATGATTTTTCAATGAAAATTATGTTTAAAGCCCAGCTGACATGGTATACATTATCACATAATTTGAAATTAAAACTGCTCCCTCCAATGTAAATAGATTTGGGAGCTGCAGGGCCTATGGTTCCTGCATTGCTGGAGAAAGACTGTAGCTACCCTTCAGGACTCAGTTTCAAAAGGAAAACAGCCAGGATGTTAAAAGATTCCTTAAAAGCTATTGAAGAAACTGCAGTGACATATGCTTAAATTCTTTGAGTCTTTTGGAAGTTAATATTGGCACTGGAGTTTTGACGTTTTTCAATAAACTTCATTAAGTCATTTTCACTAAACTTCTGTTGAGCTTAGATACACTGAATGGTAAAGCAGTTGTTTTTTTGTTGTTACAATATGTTGCCCTCTGAAGCCGAAATGAGTTAAGTGCTGTAACTAAGGATGTCATTATTGACTTTGGCTTTAAACATAATGCTGCATGATGGGCATTTTTCCTAAATCCTATGTTTTTCATAGCTAGACTAAACTAGAACAGGGCATGTCTTCAAACAGATTAGCTGGAAAAAAGTAAAGTGCTAAAATTAAAGCACTGTTAAAACATCTGTTTAGAATTTTTTCCCAACTCAGAGATTTATTATGCCTTGATTTTATATTTATTTTTTCTCAAAAAAAGCATTTTCAACGAATGTTTCTGGTTTGGATAATTTCTTACAACTACAAACATTTGGCCCATAGAACATAAGGCATAGCGACCCTCCTTCCCTGTGCTAAAAGAAAATTAGCCTTACATTGTTTGAAATCATGAGTTCTACTGCATGAAAACTCACTCTAGGAACATGTTTTTAGGCTTAGCTTAAAAAAAACAACGATAGTGTTACTTTACTCCTAGACAATGAAACAAACCAGAAAAAAAACTGGAAGTTATCTACTAACAAATATAAAAGTTTACTGTATTAATTAATTGAAAACAAAATATCTGTGCTTACCCTAATGAACACAGGCCCGGTAAAGTACCAATGATCTCACAGCTCAAAGTAGGCTGAGGAACAGGTGCTTAACTGTAATGTTGAGCTATTCTCTGTGCCAATGGGTCCCTGGGAATGGGGCTTTAAAAAGATGGGCCATGCGCTCAGTACAGGATGTTCTCAGCCGGCTGCTCTGACCTGGTAAAAAGCCTGAACTTCGTGGCTGTCACGTCAGGGGGTCTCTCAGGGGACTGAGCGTAATTACAAGAGCACGAGCCCAGGGGCCACATCAAACCCACTCTTAGCACTCTGAGACGCCCACTAATCACAAATCACACACCCGCGGCAAAGGAGGTGGCTCCCCTCAGAAACTGAACCAAAAACCTTTTAACAGGAAAAAGGTCAGGTTGGAAAGAGAACTTGGTAGTCAGGTTGTGTTTGTGTGTGTGTGTGCTTGCGTGTGTGCGTGTGTATGTGTTTCTCCCTGTTTTAGTATGCTTGTGAGAACCACACATCCCCACAAGGCTAGTAAGACAAGGACACTTTGACCTCATTGGGACATTTTGCCAGCTCCCATGAGGAAAAATACTATTTTAGGCTTACGGGTAAGTCTGAATTACAATTGGAGTTAGGGTTACAATTAGGGTTGGGGGTCAAGGTTTAACCTCAGGGGCCAGGGAAAAGGGCAGTTTGAATAGGAACACTTTTATGGGTCTCCACACCCACAGGTCAACCTAAAAAGAAAATCTTGCAAACAGTTTTTAGAGTATTTTCGTCAAGTAGGTAAACACAGGCCATAGGACACCAAAATGTATATAGAAAAGTTTTTTGTTGTAATGGATGCTAAACTAATTATTGAAACATGCCCCATATTTGATCCAAAATCTCCAACGCAGTCAACAGAACCTATAGACATTCCGTTCCCCATCATGCATTTCCAAAATATTTATAGGATCATGAAAAACAATACTGCTGAAATATATTTTACAGTTATGTTATGTTGTTCCCTTATGGGATGTCACAGTTAAATATGTAATAAACATACACTATATAGTCATATATTTGAAAATATTTGATATATATATATATATTTTAATATACTGTATATGGCCATATGTATATATATATTTTATTTTTTATATATTATATTATATTTTTGGATAAGAAGTTAGGATTGTCTGAATGTTTTATAATTTTCTTTAAACATTTTCTGCAAAAAAATTTGGGGCAGACTTGCCAAAAAGCTAAATTGCTCAAAATACACAACCAGGAAGCATGTTAGCTCTCCTCATCTGTGTTGTTTTCTCTTTGCTTCTTTCCATGTTAAGCTGGAACTTACCGTTATATCTGATCATTGGAAGCAATCAGCTTAGTGACAAAATAGTTCTTCCAAGAACACTAGATTTAAAAAAGAATTTGCTGCTTTGTCATTAACATGCACACGTTTCCGGTAAATAATCAAAGTAGTGAGGTAGAAAATGCTTAATTTGATGAGGAATGTACAGTGCTTGAGTCTACTTTGAATCTCTGCTAGGTAGAGTTGTAGATAGGAAAAACCAATCAACACACAGACAGAGACTTTTTATTACGACTGATAACCAAACAACACGCAGAACTAATCAATATTTAGAAAATATCACATAACAATTTCATGGAAACTACCAGGAGTCAAATAACAGATATGGTTGCTTGTGTTGATACGGTTCCTGTCTACTGTTATTTTTCTTTGATGTGATTACTTGTTTTGCAATGATAACATGTTCGGTTTCTTCTGTCTATTGGTTGCTCTAGTAGTCCCACTTATCTGGAACGATCCTCTTTCGTGTTTCTATCTTTTCTGTCTCAAAGCGTCATGGTCTTAATGGTCTCCTCAGATCACAGTGCCTCAGCATCTGGTTTCAATCCCCTGCAATTAACCCAAAGACTTGGGAATGTGGCTCACTCTCGCATTCTCCTCCATTTCGCTTTCCGTCTGCTTCGCTCTCCTCGATCTACTTCACTCTCTCAGGTCTCAGTCTCAGGGCTTCTCTGCTCTTTGGAACAAGTCCATTGTTTTCATGTCTCTCCCAATACAAATAATGTCCAATCTTATCAATTTTCTTGCAATGCTGTTCAGTGGGTGGGCTTTTTCATCTCTAGCTAAGAATATTACATGTAGTAATTTTGTAGAACGGAGCTAAGAGCATTTCTGTGACCAGGTTACATTCAGAAGTGTGAATGCAT
Source organism: Umbra pygmaea (assembly GCA_016801145.1). Lineage (NCBI taxonomy): Eukaryota > Metazoa > Chordata > Actinopteri > Esociformes > Umbridae > Umbra > Umbra pygmaea. Next base: position 15,732 of record JACXGM010009157.1, read on the forward strand.
TAGGGTGCCATAAGGTGGTCCAATCCAGCCCATGTTGTGCTAAAACAATCAGAAATCACTACGACCAAATGGAAACTGAGGCAAGGATAATTAGTCTACAGTCATACAGTTTCTTGACAGTATCCATCTCTCTAATTATCAAAACCAAGACGGAACGATGGATGGAACAAATTATAATGGGAAGGAAATGTATTTGTAATATTTTCAATGCAGTGTTCCAGTCCTTGCTGTAGACCAAATGGAGCTCTGGGGATGAAATTAGTTTGACACCCCTGCTATGGATGATACATCTCCTCAACTGACACCCTGCAGTCCATGAAAAAGCATACTTAACAGGTCATTTGTTCAACAAAAATAGCAAATGCCAGAGCAGCAGATATTATTTAAATGATGTGTACACAGCACATTTATTTATGTAGTCTGGGCTGCGGCTCTGCAAAACGTGTGTCTTGTTTTTCTTGGTAACCATATAATAACCCCCTGAAAAGTGTTTTTATTCCCCTCCGAAATAGCTGCATTTGGCCTCTGATGCTTTGCCTGGCCATAAATCCCAGCTTGTAGAGCACGCAAAATCTCAGGAAGACTCAGAACGACAATTGCCACGAGGAGAAAGATTGCGAGAAGCGAAGCTGCTGAAGTTTCCGGGCTTTCTGTAATCCAGAACACAAGCTGGGGAATGCCCTAAGATGCATTTCTGGCTGTTAGGTTCAGAAGGTCCAGCTAAATGTAAACAACTTTTTCCATGATGTTCAGTCTCAGTAGAGCACTGAGAACAGCCAGTGACAGCTTTTAAAAGGTTGTGGCCAACACAACACACCATTTACAACCAAACTAGTTTGGGCCTCTCATTGTCTCCTGTGTTTCATATTTATAAAAATTCTAAGTAATATAGTGCCATGATCGATGAAGGCAAGATCAAAGACCTAACTGAAAAACAAAAATGCTGTTTCATTTGAACCGATTCAAGAGAGTCAAGGAACACATTGTCTTTCTTGCTAATTATAACATTGTAGTTGTGCTATCATGTAACCCACTCGTTTCCTTCTTGATCATATCAACATAGAGGGCATTTAATGACAATCCCAGATCTTCGAACTGCTAAGCAATAATGTGTATAGCATTACATATACATCAAACATGAAACACAAATACACTGAATGTTAAACCTGCTATGTACACACATACCTTTCTGTCTTTACCACAGCCGTCTAAAGGGGAAAGTCACACAGGACGCGTAATGATCCCTTTACAAGTGAAGCTCAACAGTGTTTGTTTGGTTTGGAGAGCCTTAGCCCACAAAATATAACGGTCCACTTTTACTTTGAAACCTTGCCAATACTCCACACTCTTCCTCTGAATCCAAGTGCTTGGTAATTTAGCACGGAGTTTGTGTATTTGTCTAACACTAGTAGCCTTGGGCTTGGAGAATAAATTATGCATAACCAATGTATTTTATTTTAAATTAATTTGCAAGGCGCGTAAGTGAATGTTGTTTTCCATTGGAAACAGAAGGAGGCAGATAAAGGGATAGAACCTGAGATATAGAGAATGGTATAGAGGGTACAATAGAGGGGAATGAATATATACTGTCTCTAAGAGAGACAGAGAGAGAGAGAAACAGAGAGAGAGAGAGAGACAGACAGAGAGAGAGAGACAGAGAAAGAGAGAGAGAGAGAACGAGACAGAGAGATCGAGAGCGAGAGCGAGAGAGCCATAAGGAAATAGTGGTGCCATTGGTGTCAGCAATGACTGATGTTCCCTTACTTCTCTCCAGTGGAAGATGAGTTGCTATCGGAGTGTCTCTGGGACATTGAAATGCTCACAGTGGGCCCTCCCCTCTGAGTGCTGGCTGAGAACGCAGCTGAACTTATTGAACTTATAAGTCACAGTAAACAAGAGCCCAAATGGCAACCCTTTACTAGACCTCAAACCTCCTCTTGTACAACAGTCTTAAATTAATTCAATCATTTTCAGATCCTTCGCAACCTTTTCAATACTTGATTATTTGTGCCACAACATGATAACACATATTCTGTGCATATTAAATGAGCACAGGTAATATGAGCACAGGTACCACAACATGATAACACATATTATGTGGATATTAAATGAGCACAGGTAATACAACATAATAACACATTATGTCCATATAAAATGAGCACAGGTAATACAACATGATAACACATATTCTTTGCATAGTAAATGAGCACAGGTAATAAAACATGATAACACATATTATGTGCATATTAAATGAGCACAGGTAATACAACATAATAACATGTATTCTGTGCATAGTAAATGAGCACAGGTAATACAACATGATAACACGTATTCTGTGCAAACTAAATGAGCACAGGTAATAAAACATGATAACACATATTATGTGCATATTAACTGACCTCTGGTAATAAAACAAGATAACACATATTCTGTGCATATTAAATGAGCACAGGTAATACAACATGATAACACATATTCTGTGCATAGTAAATGAGCACAGGTAATACAACATGATAACATATTCTGTGCATAGTATATGAGTACAGGTAATACAACATGATAACACATATTCTGTGCATAGTAAATAAGCACAGGTAAGTTGGCCGTTTCACGGAATGGCAGAAAATTCTGTGAAATAAACATGGATCGTTTAACTTCAAAAACTGTGTCAATTTCACGGAATCGCATGTAAATAGTGTAGATGTTGCATGTTGGTAGGATGGGCACGGTGGGCAGGCGTAAAAACATGCGACTCACATACCAAATATTGTGAGTTTGAATCCATGCGGACACTTTGCGTGTATTTTGTTTTCTATTCCAGCGCGATGCAGACGTGTTGCAAATATTATTTTTTATCCTTTTTTTCCTCACTATCACCATGCTTACAAACATTACATTATGACATAATACATGTTACATGAAGTTTTTTTATCCTTTTTTTCCTCACTATCACCATGGTTACAAACAATACATTATGACATAATACATGTTACGTGGAGTTAACGGCTAGGTTTCTGAGTGGTTAAGGTTAGGTTAGGGGTTTGGGTAAGGCTTAGTTCAAATTTACAGCAAGCCCTAGTGGTTAAGGGTAGGGTTAAGGTTTGGGTAAGGCTTAGATCGAGTTAACAGCAAGGTCTCACTGTGCGCCCATCGCAGACTTTTCCGTGAAACTGCCACAGATTTTGGTTCCATTCCATGAAACTGCCACGGATTCTGAAGTTCAGACTCTGTGGCAGTTTCACTGATTTCTGAGAGATCAGGCTGATAATATTTAGTTGAGCCTGCTTTAGCAGAACTTACAGCCTCCAGATGCTTCCTATAGCCTGCAATGAGTGTATGGATTGTGGATGAAGGTATTTTGGATCATTCGTCCTTGTAAAACATCTCCAGTTCAGTTAGGTTTGATTGTTGCCGAGCATGGACAGCCCACTTCAAATCACCCCAAAGATTTTCAATGATATTCAGGTCTGGGGACTGGGATGGCCATTCCAGAACATTGTACTTGTTCCTATGCATAAATTCCAGAGTAGATTTTGAGCAGTGTTTTGGGTTGTTGTCTTGTTGAAATATCAAGCCCCGGCATAACTTCAACTTTATGACTGATTCCTCTACATTATTCTCAAGTATCTGCTGATTTTGAATGGAATCCATTTGACCCTCAAACTTAACAAGATTCCCAGTACCGGCACTGACCACACAGCCCCAGAGCATGACGGAACCTCCACCAAATTGTACTGTGGGTAGCAAGTGTTTGTCTTGGAATGCTGTGTTCTTTTGCCAACATCTGTCGCCTTTGCCTCTCTGATATTTTACTTGGCCTGCCACTTTTAGCCTTAACAAGAACTGTGCCTCTAGTCTTCCATATCCTCAATATGTTCCTCACAGTAGACACTGACAGTTTCAATCTCTAGAATAGCTTTTTGTAGCCTTCCCCTAAACCATAGTGTTGAACAATCTTTGTTTTCAGGTCATTTGAGAGTTGTTTTGAGGCCCCCATGTTGCCACTCTTCAGAGGATAGTCAAAGAAAACAACATCTTGCAATTGGCCACCTTAAATGCGGCTCTCTATGAAGTTCAAGGCTTAATGAGCTCACTGAAGCAATTGTGTGTTCCAATTAATCAGTGTCAGTTAGTTACAGGTATTCAAATCAACAAAATGACAAGGGTGCCCAAATGTATGCACCTGTCTAATTTCATTTTGATGCATATTGCACATTTTCAATTTTAATCCAATGAACCTCATTTCACTAACAACATATTCCTGTGTCCTTCAGTTATTTGATAGATCACAATGAAATTGTTGATCCAAACACCCAATTATATATAAATGAAAATCATGGGAATTTTCGGGGTGCCTAAACCTTTGCATACGACTGTAAATATACACATTTAATACATTAACATCCTACATATTTGCACGTAAATAATATGCATAACAAATATGTAAAGTTCATGGATAATTTCACCCCCATTTTGACATTAGTGATCTTAAAAAATAGAGTCAGGTCACTTTTTCATACACTCTACAGAGCATTAGCTCTGCCACGGTGAGTCGAAGCGGCTCACCAATTAACTTTTGGCTTTAGCACACTATGCTAATCATCTGCCTCATTTAGGGGACTGGGCTGATTTCTCTCTTGGCAATTAGTTGCTTCATTAATTAAAAATTCTAATCATGCATGCAGATCAATAGTGTAAATCCCTTGAGCTAGGCGCAAGCTTTGAAAAGTTGTCATTGCCTCTAAAGTAATCAACTGCATGGTGGATTAATGGACCTGGAAGTATACATTTTAGTCATTTAGGTGACAATCTTATCAAGAGCAACTTACAGTAAGTACAGAGCCCTTACCCTGGAGCAAATTAGGGTAAATTTCCTTGCAAAAGGACACTATGACATTTGTCACAGTTGGGAATCGAACCGGCAAGCTTCCGACTACAAGTCTGACTCCATAAACACTGAGCCATCTGACGGCTGTATACAGTTCTGAAGTATTATAAACAGCAATTTAAATAACATGCTTCAACCATTTATTTTATGACTTAACCATGCTATATGCCTAAACACATTTATTACACATCTGTAATCACATAATAAACATGTGGATACATCAATAAATCTCAATTAAAAATGAATGTATCTAATCTTATCTATAGAGGATGAAGCACCAAGCATTTATATCTAAGCCTATCATACTAATTAAATGTACAGTTTGGTACTCTGATCCACTTGCCTGCTTCCAGTCCCTGAATCGCTAGCCACGTCCTTTTTTTGCATTTTGTTTGGGTGATTCAAACAAAGCTTCACTTTCTTCAGTTGAGATGTAATCGTTTGCCTCACTGAATGAGCCAATCAGCATCATTTACGTGACTGAGTGTGTTGGACAATGGTGTGATGAAATGAAACGGAGCCTGAAAGATAGAGACAACAACAACAACAGCAGCAGTGCTAGCAGTTGATGAAATGATGATAGTAGATAGCATGGATGCTGCTATTGCAGCTGTTTTAATAAAATCCAGAGAGTAACATCCCTAAAACCACATCAGGAAATTGCTTTGAAGGCGTTCATGTAATTTATTAAAAACGTTCAGTACTGTGACGGTTGGTGACAATGCTATCAACAGGTTTTTGCTAGTTGGTTGACATTACATTAGCCGGTTGATGGATGAGTTGCAATGACGTAAGTACTTAAAAATTGGTTAGGAGAGGAGAACTAGGTCTTTGACAACGCCCATTGTCAGTGGAGGTGCCAGAGTAATTCTTTTGGCTAAACTACAGTGGGGCAAATCCACAGAGTGGTGGGGCTCAAAACAATGTCTGAATTTCAATACATACATACACTACAGAGTATAACACCCCTCCCAGTATAGAAATACCACACCGAACTGACTCCTTTTTTTCACACGCAAAATGACATCAGGGGCCCTATTTGAACGATCTGAAACGCAAGTATCAAACGCAAAACGCAAGTGACATTGTGAGAGGGTCCCGGGCGCTGTTGCTATTTTACCGGCGGGATAAATGACTCTTGCGCCCAACGCAAATCTAAAATGGGTAGTCATAGGAGTGGTTTGGGCGTAACGTGCAATAAACCATTCCCTTGAAGAGCAGACACGCTTGTTCCATGGCGGATTGTTATTATAACGGCGGATTGCTAATGATTTTTCTTTTAACAAAATGTAAATAAAGACATACTTTTTGATGTTTTGGACTCACTCTCACTGAATCACGAGGTTATGAATGCATGGTAATATTTTTGCAATGTAGTCTAACATTAAACCGAGATTACTTTGCCTACCTCACACATTCTGTCAATTAAGCTCTCCTCACCCATTCTGCATTTCTGGGCATTTGGGTTGTGGCAACGGCACATGCATTTCAACTTCACGTGTCCTTAAGTCCTCTAATATTTCATAATTTATGTCATCAACACATCCGTGATTCGTGAAAATGTTGCGTAAAACACAACAAGCCACAAAGAATGCTGCGACTTGAGTACTGTACCTCCTGTTCTATCCAAACACCTGACGCGCATTTTCAGTGTGCCGAATGTTCGTTCAACAAGGCTACACTGCGTGTATGTGTGTGTTTTCGATTAAACAACATTTCACGCACTTGCCGGCATCATAAATTGTGTCATCATTTACCATGTCTTTAACCGATAGACGTTGTCCCCTTCACAGACACCCATCCAAGGGGGGGATTCCTCATGGCAGAGTTGCCATAAATGAGTCATGGCTTGAGCCAGAGTTTTGCAGAGACATGGGTGATTTTACTATTATCATTTCAAATGACTTGTATGTTGATTAAATGGGTTCCCTTGAGGTTGATGTATATCTGTGCGAATAATTCATTCAGAATAATTTGGGTAAATGTGTACACTAAATGTATACCTATTTTTTTCACATCTTCGGACACCACAATGATTTCCCTCGTGAGGTAATATTTTTCCTTCTAATTATGTATTTCAATAATAAAGAACTGCTGCATTTGTGTAGATAAGAGGAGCAAAGTGTATGCGCATACACATATGCGTCGGGTGCAAGATAGGAATGATACATGCGTTTGTGTAAAAAGTCAATTGCGCTGGGTGTAAAATAGGGCCCCAAGAGTGACAGATGTGGACAGTCACTACTACTGACTTAGGCTTTTCACTTTGTCTGGCAAACCTGTCCACTACACACCCAATAGGGGTGGGCAGATCCATACAAAAATATAGATACTATATTTTGTTGTTGAAGATTGATTTTAGCGTTAATAGCATCAGATATCAGTTTTTCTCTTCTACTTTGTATCCTACCCATGTAATCAAAGATGTAAACACACACGCACGCACGCACGAACGCACACACACACACACACACACACACACACACACGCACACACACACACACACACACACACACACACACACACACACACACACACAAACACAAAGAAACGAAAAGATCGACGGAGCGAGAGAACAAGCTACGTTAGTTATACACCGAAGCCACAAAAAAACGCAACTTAGTCTGCACAGTTGATATTCCATGGTGGGGCTAAGGTGGGGCTAACACGATTTTTGGCAGGGCTGTAGCCCAACCAAGCCATAACCTGCCGCCGCCCCAGCCCATCTTGGAAATCAAGTAAAATGTAATGTAAAATTCTGTTGAATATCAGGCAACTGATATACAGTTTACAGCAACAGTTAAGCACTATGTTCACATTCTATGTATTGAAGATCCCTTCTCTGTTCTTCATTAGTTTATTTTCTATTTAAAATAATTAATACACATGGATCACAATGAAACATTTTAACCAAAAGCATTGTGCTCAGAAATGATGATTTGTAAATGAGGGATGATTAGAAAGGTGTCAGTGACACATCACAGTTGGCTAATTGCCCAAAGTAGTATAGCTTCTTTTCTGACATTTTTGTGATACAAATGGTAGAGTGTCAGTTATTCAATAATGGTAAGTAAAAGGTTACATAGATGAATAAATCCATTGTAAGCAATTGTTCCTCAAATGAGAGGTCTCCAGGAAGTAAAGTTCCACTGACCTCTTCCTTTGTTTGTCCTGAAAGTGCAAGTAAAAAATGTAGGTCATTTTAGGTCTTTTATTTAAAAAAAACTCCAAATGAGTATGTTTTCACACACCTGAGAAGGAAATATTGTCATTAGACAGTATAGAAATAATGTAGTATAGATTTGCAGTATAGAATATGATTAGCTTGCTAATCAGCAGTCTGAATACAGTACATTGAGTTGGACAACCAATCACATGCATGAATATTTTTAATGACTGCTATATGTCTATCACTTTTTTTGTGAAAAGCCCACATCATTTAGAAAAAATCTGCCTTTTAACATCCTGACCATCTATGGAAAGTTTATAGTTTACGCAGATTGCTGATAATTATAAGTTACGTCACAGAAATATGGAAACAATGTGCAGTTACTTTAATTAGCAAAAGTTTTGGTCACATACTGCTAGGGATTACCGGCGAATATAAATAAATGCTGTAATATTGTTTCAAGTGGTCTGAGATATTTCTTATGACTTCGTTAACATCGTAATTGCAGGAAAAAGTTGTCACCGACTGAAAACAGTTGACTGTAAGAATAAGTGCTGCTGTAAGTAGACCATCAATAATGGAAATACGTAAAGCCTGGCTGGCATTGGTCTGCCTTGACCCCTAACTCACATCGACCAGCCACCCCTCAAGCCCCCATGGCCAATTATTCTTCCACAAAACTTAAGTGCCTTTCCCACAAGGCCTATGTGACACATACAAATGCACACCTACACACACACACACACACACACACACACACACACACACACACATTTAGAAAGACAGCCCTACACAAACACACATTCATAGATAAGCTCAATCATGTACACACACAAACACACAATGTTTATTTTATCCAACCCTAAATCAAATCCTAACCCTAACCTTAACCCTAAAATTAACCTCTAACCCCAATTGAAACTTGTACAACTTTTACAAACGGAACCCTTAGGTTAACATTCCTCCTGAGCCTATGTCCACCCGAGATCAAATGTTTCTTGTTTAAGTATCTAAGCATGGATTGTTGGTCCTCACCAGGATCGTAAAACCTGCAGTATTTTTTACAGATGAGGGAGAGTACTATTTTTCATAGTTGATTCTGACAGTGTGTGGCATGCCTTCAGAAATTCTCCAGGATAAATAACAGTTTTAATTTAACTTGTGGCTGTGGTTACACTAAGAAAATATTCCCCAAAAAGCTTACTGTTGTTGTTCAATTTGGGAGGGAAACCAAGTCATTGTAAACCCTCAGAGGAAACCAATGTAGACCAATTACTTCCTTCTCATTAGTTAGAAAACAGTTAGGAGGCAAAGCCACAAAAGGAGCGTAGATTTGCTGAATCATATTGAGAAGAGATGGATTAGACGCTGCTTCATTTTCTGTTATACACATTGAAGTTTGAAAAGCAGAAGCATATCAATACCTATTTAGTTCTGTGAAAGCTCTCTTTTCTGTGTTCACAGGAAATGACCAGACAGAGACCGCACATGTACAAGGGCACCGGGGCTTCAAACAGCAACCATCTTACAGTAGCTTGTTGATGGAGAGAACATACTTTGGAGAAAGTTCCTCACAATACACAGCTTGCGGGTCCAGGAGTCTACCCTCAGAATTGCAGTCTTCACCTCCTTTCCCATATTGGACCAATGAATCAATGCAGGGTGAGACAAAAGGCCATGAAATTATTTGCTTAGCATGGGCCATACACAGCCAGATCCACCCACACTGATCTTTACACACTGATCTATACACCCTGATCTATACACCCTGATCTATACACAGTTAGCCCAGATGTTGTTAGTAATTAAACCAATTATGCTCAATACATTTTAATTTCCAGATTCTCTGGGGATTAGACAATAATTTGGATATAATCTTTTGGTTGAATCAACAAATTAATTTAATTTTAGCAAATTTGCAACAGGTGTAACCAAAACCTTTTAAAAAAATAATCTAATATAGCTGCAATGTAATGGTACTTAGCTGTTTAATATTGTATTTAACAATTTAAACTGTAGCTTAACCCCATATACAGTAGTTAAAATAAAATATTGCCTATATTGCATATGTACAGAATCAGTGTCAATGTCAATTTATTTTTTCACGCCATTCACTATTTTTATGTTCTCATCTACATCCCAAACTTCAGACAAAGTGTCTTGTTTTGAGAGGGCTTCCCATTATTCATGGTGATGACCCAGCTAACTTTAGGCATGCTTTGTAAGTGAATATATGCATTTGTTATACTTCCTGCACACTACTGTTAATTATATACTTATGTTGCTGCCACATCTTTGTAATCTGTCCATGTAAAGTATCTGTTCAACTGTCACTGCCCTTTCATTTGTTTGTCTTTCTTCTGAGTCCCTGGCCAAATCGTTGTTATTGTTTAACCATATTAATTTACCCCTGGGTATTTATACATTTCTTTTATATCCTCTTTTAAAGTAATAGAATCATGCAATCAATGATAAACCCTTCAACACCACTGTACAGTTGTTAATCCACATTTATGTCATTGATTTTTTTATGTTTGTCTCTTATGTCCAGCCCAACCATGATGAAGACTTGTTACTGACATGGCAGTTGGAATAATCTGTGTTGAACCAGAAATGGCGCAGCATCCACCATTATTCTGTCTCAATCCTTCATCTGTGGGTGTAACTACGCACGGGTGTTGTGGCATTGCTGCAGGTGTAATTTAAGTTGTTGGATTGATGGAGACAGAAGCAGTGAGGTGTTTTCAAGATGTTTAATGAACACCAAATAATTTGATTACAAATATGTAAGGATCTTGAGGCACTGACTTAGCATGTATATAATGCTGTTTAATGAAAATACACTGCTTACTATGCTCTAATGCAGCATAGACCCGATAGCAAATGTACAGAGCGTACGCCTGGCTAAAATATACAATATACGTACTTATGACACAGAGTGGTAAAGACACTTATTAGTAAGTATATCTTAACTGTTCCTCAGGTCTAGTAACATGAAAGGTAACCAAACAAAACACAGGATTTCGACTCTCAAGTGTCAGAGATATTGTAATGGGTGTTCTTAATAACCAGTCCAAAAATCCAAAATGTCCAAAATGTAAACGCTGAAAATGCTGGTGATGTAAAACACAAATGTTCAATGCTGTACATTTTCTTATTTGTTTACTTGAGTACTTTTTGTTTTACTGGACTGTTACATGTCACTACATTTACATTTTAGTAATTTAGCAGATGCTCTTATCCAGAGCGACTTACAGTAAGTACAGGGACATTCTCCCTGGAGCAACTTAGGGTGAAGTGCCTTGCCCAAGGACACAACAACATTTGGGATTGAACCGGCAACCTTCTGTCCGACTCCTTAACCTCTGAGCCATCTCACCCCCTAACTACACTGTATCCTCAGGATTATTTGGGTTGTTTATGACTGATACATGTTACTGTTAACACATTTTGTTTTAACACATTTACTACAGTTTATAATTATTCTCCTAAGCAGTGTTTTATGTGAATTGAATTGTTAGGGAACCCCCTTGGTGTGTGTGTGTGTGTGTGTGTCACAGTTGGTGTAGTGTTGTAGGAGAGACAGGAGACCAAGCGCAGGAGGAGTGTTCAAGATGTTTACTGAACATAGTACGTGAATCAATGATACAGCGGATAACGGAAAATACAAAGGTGTACAGGAACTGCACAAAACCTATATGATACTACGTGTGCTCTTACCGTGGCACAGACACGACATACCATATAGAAGTACGCCTGGTTCGACCATACACGTACCATTATGTACGACACATTAACGAGGTGAAGGCTCAATCAATAATGGTAATACATTGCATACCGACATACTGCATCACGATACACATACCGCTCTCCTGACAGGGAACAAGTCCACAAGAACACACGCCGAACACTCCAGGACACTGGGACTAAATAGGCGTCTTGATTACTCATCAAGCGCAGGTGTGGGAGAGCCCCATTCATGCGTGATGAGTATCCAAGCGCCTACCGCCTCCCAGTGCCCAGAGGTCGGCGCACACATAAAACATATACAATAGACCTACAGAAACACATACATAAAACATTTAGTCCATCACCCTCTTGTCCTGGTCACGACAGCCCAGACCATCCAGGCCATCGTGACAG
>JACXGM010009158.1:0-27900 GCA_016801145.1 Umbra pygmaea
GTATGGAATGTTCTCGCATAAATCCGCTAAACGAAATGTACCGGAGCAACGTAATTCAAGTACAAATATAGCCTAATAACAAAACGTGCAGTTCAAACGTAAAAACACCCTAAATAGGTTGGCATAGAACGTAATTTAGGTTTTCAAAATAGTTTCCTGAGAACGTAATTTGGGAGAAATTCTGAGATTTACGGTTGGCGTACTTACATTATCCTAAAAGTTTCCACCAACTTTCAAACCCAGAGGCATTTGTAATATAATTAGAAGACAGGGGATGTTTTAAACCTTTGATTGCTGTAGTTGCTCTAAGTTCCAGGGAACCGCCAAACATAACGTGAATAAAATTATAATATTTTTAACAATACATTACTTTTGTTGAAAATGTTTTCTGCTGGAGACGCTAGATTGGATGGTTGTCATTGTAGACGATAAAAAAAAACATGATCCCACGCTACTTCCTGACGTCATCCAAGTACATCTTTTGCTATTGTTTTGATTGAGAGACCTGAAGCGGCCAAAAACTACATAATGTACGTTTAACCGAAAACATCTCAGATTGCTGTTTTTTATTGTTTGTATTTGATGTACTACTTAGAACAAGTTTCCAGCTTGTTAGTTTCCATCTTGATGTCAATAGCCCAGTTAATCTATGAACTGATGAGGTATGTATTTTGTTTTGAATTGACAATTCACTGCCAGGTTGTAGGGGTGTAGCTTTTCTGTCCCTGGGTATTCTAAAATAGCGTGAGTACTTAAGCCTCCAATTTCTTTCTTGTCTAGCAGCAATGTTGTTGCCTGAACATAAGGTAGTTCATAGTTATTTGAGGAAGATAAAGTAACATATTCACTTTAGCAACCCACTGTTGTCTTTGTGTGGGAAAAAAAGATGCTTGTCCTGTCCACTCTGAGATGTTTGTGTTTTCCACACATGTCCACCTATCTCATTGTAGTTCTGCACTCCCATGGCCGCAGCCATTTTTAAATCTTGTGGTTCTAGGCAGGACAAACAATGTGTAATATCAGCTTTCTGGTAGTGTTTGGAACTGTCGATCTGCTGTCAACAAGGCTAACTACATCTCTTCATGTCGTCCAGGCTCTGGATTTTCTAGCCCTGATAACACGTCTACTCTGGCTCCTGTTTCTTCATCTGACTATGTATTTCCCATGTATTTCCCAAGAGCATCTGGTCATCGTCAGGGCTACTCATTCCATTCCATATAACTTAGTCCCACGCCTAGTTCCAACTTACAAAATTATCTTTGACAAGCCAATATAGTTATGAAACAATATGATTTGGACCAGGCACGTAGCCAGAATTTGCAGTTTGGGTGGGCCTTAAAAAATTGATGGGCCTGTGTACATTTTAAATGTGATTTTTGTCCTCTTTAACTTGAGCTTCCCTGCATTTAGCATGTGTTTTCATTTGGCCTGTTTGTGACTTGTAGGTTTAAACTTACTGTGTAGGATGTATTGTGAAAAAAAGTAGAATAATTCATGTTAGGCCTACAACTTTTGTTGCCTTTTATCAGTCTAACACCTGCCTAAAATTAGTTGGAACTATTCAAAACAGCAAAAATAACATTCAAGCTGTTCTCAAACGAAGCCCAACAAAGACAAACCCGTTTATTTAAAAGCTTTGAAAACTGTATACAGTAATTCCAAGATAAAATGAACATTTTGTTTTTGAATTGATGATAAAGATGTCATGACTTGTCTGACAATGGCTTGTTCACAGGTTAGTTTGTATATTACAGATATATAGTATCTCACAAAAGATTTTTTACATTTTTGTAAATATTTGATTATAACTTTTAATGGAAAAAACTGAAAAAATTACACTTTGCTACAATGTAAAGTAGTAAATGTACAGCTAGTATAAATGTGTAAATTTGCTGTCCCCTCAAAAGTTATAATCAAGTATTTACAAAAATCTGAGGAGTGTATATATTTACATTATACATTAATAATTAACAGTACAATCATTTAAAGGCCTATTAATGGCCCTAATGACAAACTAAAGCTGTAATGACTACATTACATTTTATCCTTTGGTTTATTTTCACAACAGTAATTCCAATACAGATGTGAGCAGATCAGCAGTTTGAAATCCACTCGTTCAGAGCAGTTATTGTGCACCTTTCCAGGTGTTCAACCTATCACTTTCTTACTGCAAAAATTTTTCCATTCTCATGGCAAAACAACCCACCATTCAATGTTCAGTTAAAAAGCATAATTTATATTGGCTGCCATTAAGTTTTCAATTAAGCTATCCATACATTCAATAATAAAGATTTTTACAACAAAGCCTATGCCTATATCTAAAGGGGTAATGCAATCTAAAAATATTCTAAAAGGGTAATGCAAGAAAGAAAAAATGCAATGTAGAACAATGTAGAACATGAACATAGAACCACCTCCTACAGCTCTCCAGAAGAACTGGTCAGACACCCACAATACGATTAACTTAATAAACAAGATGAATAGCATGACAGGATGGTCATCAGACAATCTATTTGCATACACTATTATGGAGGAACTAAAGTGTTCATCAGTAATAGTCATTTCCAAAATAGATGGACATTTGCAAAATTTGGAAATGTCTTGGATATACATTTTTTTATGTAATGCCACCTTGGTTAATGTCTATCAAAAACTAGAAAATCCCTCTGACCAGTAGCTAGTTCATTTTAAAAAGTGCACGCTTCAGGGAATAGATGCAACTGACAACAGGCTAGCTAAACTACCACCAAACATTCCCCAAACCAGCCGAGATAGGTTATAAATTCATTAATTTTGCCATAAATCTATACATAGGACACACAAACCCATCCTCAATAGCAGATTTTATAAAACAGTTTTTATGACAACTACATCTCGTACTCTCAGCTGTATTACAGTGGCAGGATTTGTTTTAATGAACTCATGAACAGATATGGTGAAATCACATTTCTTACGTGCCCTTTTCATAACTTCAATGGTTTCCTCCAAAGCCATTACAGTGAACCTGGTGGAGTGATACATTTGACTGCGCAGCAGAGACCCTATAATTCAAGGTTTATGAAAGAACAATACTCCGGAAGCACACATACTTTCGCATTTACAAATTGTACAGTAGGCCAGTCAGTGTTCATAATTTATTGTCCAATTATACAAATATCTTAAATGATATATGTAAAAACTTGCTGCTTAAACTGAGCTGGTGGGGCCAGCCCCCCCCACCCCAGCTCCGTCTAAACTCTCATCAGGACTCCTTTACAAACCACAGTAAGGCCACTCCACAACCAATACCAGGGCCTATAACTACCAGTGTGTTAGATAATAGATCTAAATGTAATATTATGTATTATTATATTATTCAGCTTTGGAAAGATTTGAGACCACTGCATTTTTTTTCTTAAATAATCACCATTAAAACCTCTGGAACATGATCAAGAGGAAGATGGATAGTCACAAACCATCAAAGGAAGACGCTTGAATTTTTGGCCCCGGAGTGGTATAAAAGCACCCAACATCAATTTAAAAGAGTGGTGGAGAGCATGCCAAGACACTTATCCACTTATCATTATTCCACAAAATATTAATTCTGAACTCTTCCTACGTTCACACATTAGTAATTGTGTTGTATAAAAATGAACTTATTTTCTTTGCATTAGTTGCAGGGTGGCTCCATTATGTTTGGGGTTTTGTTGCAGCCAATGGAACTAGTAATACTGTGAGGGTGGAAGGAAGAATGAAATCAACTAAATATCAACAACGTTGTCTGTTTCATAGACAGTAAACAAAATGGACACAGCAACGCCATAGACTACGACGGAGAACAGTGAAGTCAATTAGAATCACTTTTCCTGTGGTGGCTGAGCGTACTGTGCAGCCTCAAACTGAACTTGATGATGTAGATGTGACGTGAGCAACCTGTCTGAAAGTTGTAAATCTTCTGGTAGCTGTGCCAAGAGAAATCTGAATCATTCTAAATCTTGCCTCTCGCAGAGACGGAGAGCGTGTGTAGGAGTTGTCCATGACCGTAGGAGCAGGAGCAAATATTTTGTTTCAATGCTTTTAATGGGATTCTCCACTTTCCCCCGATTGCCTGCGAGCTTCTCCTGGACTATATGGTAATTTCTCTACTGTGCGACAGAAAGTTGCATGGTTATGACACAATTGTTAGCCTATTTTTACAATAAATGGCTGCTATGGGGCTATAATGTCAGATACAACGTAATGGAGTCTTTTATACATTGTTGTGTTTTTTAGAAATATTCAGTGGACAAATAGTCTTTAAATGCTTCAGAGGTAATGTTATTCGCTGTTAAAGTGATGTCAAAATGAATGGGAGTCTATAGAATGCTAGCGGAAGTTGATTGCTTGTTAGCCTCAGGATCTCCCATAGGAGGTACACTTTCCGGATGCTCGCTTACCCCTTTGGTCTGTTTAGGTAATTTAGATGGGCAGAAGTAGCATTGTTTCAAGCACTTTGCACGACAGAGGTGCGTGCTGGGTGACACACACACACACACACACATCGAATACAGAGGGCACCTCACTTATAGATTTGCAGCATTTTCAAAATAGGTGATTTATGGTGGTAATTATTAACTTTACGTTAATATATTGGAATTTTACGATTCCACAATTCCGTCTGCATTCTCCACAATGCAGAAATTATATTGCCCTACACATAGTTCTCAGTTCAGCCTCATGTGGCTGTGGAGGTGTACTGTAATTTGTCCACAGTATACAGCCCCCTTCAGAGTTATTGGCACCATAGGTAAATGTATTTTTTGCTTGTCAGCTTGATCTTACTCTCAAAATATCATATTGAATATACCCTTCAATTGAATGGCAATTCTTCATCAGTATCTCATTTTTATTTTAATTAATATTTTTTTTAAACAAGTCTGGCATAATTATTGGCATCCCTGCTGCACAGTGCCTTGCATAATTATGCACCTGCCCTGGACGCTTCCACATTTGTTGACAACCTGGAATGAAATAGGATTGTATTGGGATTTCTACCATTTGTTTTACACAACATACCGTACACCAGCGTTTCTCAAACTTATTTCAATACTGTACCCCCTTTGAATTGTTTTTTTTAAGCCAAGTACCCCCTAACCAGTGCCAAGTACCCTCTGACCAGCGCAAAACATTTTTGGTAGAAATCTATATAAAGAGGTACAATACAGTACAGGCAGTGATAGATTCACTAAACAACCTTTTTTAAACAAAAACATTTAAATATAACATTTTAAATGCTTAGAGTCATTCACTATTATAGTATAATTATTTTAGGAATTATGCATGACATATTTTTTAATTAGCATTTTTGTAAAAAATGTCATGTTCCCCCTGCAGTACACCAAAGTACCCCTAGGGGTACACGAACCCAAATTTGAGGAACACTGCCGTACAGTGCAAAATATTATTAATCGTGACACAACAGTTAAATAAATAAAGAATCAGTTAAATACCACGGTTTTAGTGTACACTACCTATTTCTCCTTTGTAAACAAATAACAATGGGATGGAATGGATCATTAAACCAGCGCACAAAGAGTGTAAATAAGGCCACTTTTTGAAATAGGTGAACTTTCCCTTTAACAGTCTGTTGCCCTAGCGGTGGTCGTGGGACTGTCGGAATGCCTGAAAACTCTGCGGAGAGGAGAGGAGGAGAATGAAATAGCTTCAACAAACCAGGATCATGGCGGCACCGCTCGGACGGGACACTCTGCCAGACCACTGGTCCTATGGAGTCTGTCGAGATGGCAGGGTATTCTTCATCAAGTAAGCATGTTATGAATTAATTTTAAGTTTTACGAAAGATAACAGTTGCCGACGTCTCCTTGACCAGTAACAGGTGGCTGTTTCTTTCAGTGATAAAACTCAGAGCACTACTTGGCTCCATCCTCGTACGGGTGAACCTGTCAACTCTGGACATATGATTAGATCAGGTACGCCCAATAATTGATACTGAGAAACACAATGAAAACTGTGTATGTTCTATAGGCTACCGCTTCGAAATATTAAATTTAACGCAGAGCATTGCATTGCATTCATGTTTTAGATTTACCACGGGGATGGGAAGAAGGTTTCTCGGACGAGGGGGCCAGCTACTTCATTAAGTGAGTGGAGCTTTATTTTGTATCTAATGATTATTATTCACTCAAATAAAATATTTGATCGCAAATAGCATTGGTCAAAGCTTTAGGGTTAACAGAACGATGTCCTTCGGTAGTCTACTAGTCCTGTTCCAAAGCGCAGTGTGTTCGCCAGCCGCTAAAGGCGAACAACGTCTTGTGGCGGGGTGAGCAATGATGACGTTTCAATGCGAGCCATGCCTTTCTTTCTTGCGGTTTTACACAAGAAGACGCATGTGTTCATAATGTATACTGTTGCAGTAGGACACAACGATAATATCTAAATGTGAAAGATCATCGTTGGCTATCATGTAATATTCAAGCATTGATGGAACCAAATATTGTTTCCTGGGTAGAAACATTTGAAAAGCCCAGGTGGCCTGCTGAATGTTCAGATTTCTTGCAAACTTTCTGAAAATAGTTTGTTTAACCTATAAACCTGATTTCCCTTAAAATGTAAAACAGAGATGCAATTTCAAGCTATGTTGACAAAATAATTAACTTTTGGGGAATGTTACAGGTTTTCTCTATTTATTGAGTCTGTTTTTCTTAACAAAATGCCCTTTCTCTAAACAGTTACACACAGGCCAAAACTGATACACTCTTAGCAAAACTGTATAATTTCAGAATTTAACCTTTGACGGTTTACCCATTTTGTTTGGAAATTATATTTATAAAGTATTCTGATGTGTACAAAATATAGACATAGCAGAATTGTTCCTTTGTGGGGTACTTTGCGCAATAATGATGCAAATCTAAATTGAGCCCAAGAGCACAAGAAGTAAAATTGTTATTCACCTAAGTATATTTTCTGACTGTCTCTAGATGTTGAAAAATACACATTTTGAATTAATCTTCCTGATTGGATTTCTATAAAAAATTAGGGTTTATTTTGACAAGCAAGTTTAAAATGGCTTGTTCTTCGGCCTTAGAAATCATGCATGAGCTACCAAAATGTGAATACAAGTCATCTGTACTTTCCTGGATGTGCAAATGTATACAGATTTAGAGTACAGAAAACAGGTTGGTAAGCAAACTATTCAGATACAGTAAGCAACCTATTTTAATTTCTGATGGAAATACACATGAAGAAACAGTGAAATGTCTCAGTTGTACCTGTATTCTTACTCCAGCTTCCCAGATTGTCACACCAAGTAGTGGGTGTCCGATGGCTCGTTGTTTAGGGAGTCAGAATTGTATTCAAAAGGTTGCTGGTTCAATTACTTAAGCAAGGCACTTAACCATACGTTCCTCCAGGGGGATGTCCCTACTTAATGTAAATCACTGTGCATAAGAGCATCCGCTAAGTGACTAAAATGTAACATGTAAAAGAGCATGGTACAATGTCACAAATGTCTACATTTTTTTATTTTTCGTCTTGTTCTTTTTACTCTTCTCATCATTCTTACTTTTCTCGACCTCTCTCCCAATGTTGTCATCTATTGTTCCAAATCACAGGTCAAAAAATCACTGCCAAAACAAATACTTTTATTTTTTATTTCACACATTGTACTGTATACAGTAAAATTACACTACAATACAGGGTGGTATAGCATTGTAATGCTGCAGTTCTCAACAGAGGGGCCCTGCATGGCCTCCAAGAGGGACTCAGAGATTTGCCAGGGGGGCCCTGAGATGACAAGGAAAAATAAACAATTTGACATAAACATTTTCTAAATAATAAATCCACATAGAGTTAAAATACAGCGCTTAAAAACAATTCAAACTCTGATTCTTATAAAATTCTCATACTGTGGTCTTGAATCAAATTCATTTACTGTAAGCAATTTGTTGTTGGGAAATATAAAAAAGAAACATGTTTCTTGTATACTTATTCCACCGCCACAGTAATTTTGATAGAGCTACAGTAACCTTTGCTTCAATTTCAGATTTGCTGCAATTAAAATATTTCGTTTTTACTATAATTTCTGATCAATTTAATGTCACCTTTGTAAATGAAGTTATCAAATTCTATCAAAACACTTGTTAATACATGGGCGTTCTAAATCTTTTTACCAGTAGGGTATATTAATTTAAAAACAAACTGCAAAAAAATATGCATTTTTGTTACACAGTTATTAATCCAGTAATGAACATGTAGGTTTATGGCACTGCTGGCAACAAGATATTATAGTGAGAAACTTGATTTAAAATAAGCAGGGACTGTCTTATGGTCAGCCTGAATGTGTTGCGAGCTGAAATGAACAGACCTTTGATTATATTACTGACACATGCGTAATGAGAGCCAACATGCACTTAGTTTCAGAAGCATGGTGAGCAAGACAAATTTGAATTGTACAGGATAAAACAGCAGTGGAGTGTTAGGTCCCATGTAAAGAAAAACATTTTAGGTTTCTAGGCAGTGAATGAAGTCATAGAAAGTAAAACCATATCAGTATGAATTTTTTGTGATGTCATTATTTAACATTACCTAACAGAGCGAAGTTCACTGAGATGTCAAACGAGTTTGAGTTAATTGCCAAACATCGCATAGGACAGAAAAATACTTTTCACAATCGGACACATAAGGAACAACGCATCAGTAAACATGCTGTCCCCCAAGTTTGCTGTTCATGGGGAAATGCATTTAGATCTTCTTGAGTTATACAGAGTTGTTTTGTATGAACAGGCAACCTTAGATAAAACAGACAGTACAGACGAATCCCTATTCATTTACGCTAATTTGTTAAATTATGTTTATTGTAGATCAGAAATGTATTACAGTTTTGTGTTGAATGAGTAAGTACATTTCCAAAAAAACACAAAGTAGAGCCTCGATTGGGAATCAAACCGACAATTCTCGGATTCAGTGCCAATTAACATACTTATGATTTTAGATCTTTTTAAGTTTTACAGAGTTGATTAGAAGTAGAATACACTGTTGTTTTAAAAGAGTAAGCACATTTTCAAAAACAATATAATACATAGCCCAGATAAGGATTAAAAGTCTGCCATGCTATCCACAAGCAATAAGGCAGATTGTCTTGTGCTGAGCAAATTCCAAGGATAACACCATGCAAGTCCATGTGTTCATTGATTTTCTATGTCTGTGCATGTGCTAATCAATGTAATTATTATAATGTCAGTTGTCAACAGTAAGACATCTTTGACAGATGTTTGGGCAAGAAATGCATAGTTGAGCCAGAAAACACAGCTGTTATTTTAAAAGTAGGAAAATGCAGTTAAATGGGAAAATGATTTTCTATATGCAGTGCATTTTTTGCCATTTGAACCAGAATTGCAGTGTGGAATTCCAGAATTGCAGTTCTGCTTTCAGAGTGTTTTCAATGTTATCAAATATAATTTATGGATTTTATTCATTTTGCTTTTGTTGGGAACAAAGCACTGCGTAGGTTAACTAATCATTATCACATTTACAATACAGATTTTCTTCCGATTTTTTATATCAAGAAAAAATATTTTTACAGTGTTTGTAAACTGGTCACTTGAAGGATAATGTAGTTCTGTACGGCTTGCAATTCTAAAAATAGCACATTAAAACAAAAGTGAAAATATAATGTGCAATCGTTTTTGCACCCTGTCACTTAGTACCTGGTGAAACATACATGTTCTGTAGCCAGCATTGTCTTTCTCTTCTTGATTTTTTTCCCCACACTTCCTGGCAGAACTTTTCCAGCTCAGAAATATTGTTGGATCTCCTTGCATGCAGTGCATGTTTGACATCTCATTCCTTCTATCGTTGTCCTTCTATGTAAAATATTTCATAGTTGATTTTGAGGTAGGTTTTGGATCATTGTCTTGCTGAAATATCCAACCTCTTTTTATTATCAGTGTCCTGACTGTTGGACATTCTCTTGAAGGATTTGTTGATATTTAGTTTACTTAATTCTTCTTTTCACCCTTACAACATTACTGTTGCATTATGGAGCATCCCGTCCTTAACAGTTTGCAAGGTGTTCTTTTCTTGTAATGCTTCACCCGGTGATTCAGCACTCACGCCTGGTCCAATCTAAATGCAGGGTAACCTTAACCCCAACCTTAACCTATACCTAAACGTAGACAGAGAGGACAGCACAGACTGTGGCTGAGCAGGGGCCAAACCCCCGTTAACGGGGCACATGTGGTCCAAAGATGGGAGCTTAGACCACTACACCAACTCTAACTGAATTCTTTTTTGTAATATAACTCCCAGAAAATGTACGGTTATCCCATAGAGTTATTGCTGTTCCCAGTTATTGCGCTACTGCTTGTTTCTGCATGCAGAAACAAACATTTTATCCATGAGTTTATCTGACCATATGTCTGATGTTAAAATGCTTAATTGCTACTGTTTAGCAGTAGAGGAACACAAATAACATTGGGATCTTATGTAAATGTAATAGCAACAACAAGACTGGAAGCTGTCATTCAGCATGCAGGTCTTAAAGTGGTAACAACACATGGTGATTTTAAAAATCTGGAATAGATGAAACTTTTACTACCGGTATGTTCTGAATGAAGGGAGTCATTGTGTCCCTCTTGTCTCTGAGAAAAGACAACAATGGGCCAGCCTGGAGATGTGTGATGGCCCATAGGTCTGCCTGGCTGTAAAATCAATGGTTAGTTGTTCATTACATGGAAGGAAGGATTCTGATGTTTTATAGTGTTTCATTTACTATGCTTGACAGCATCATTGGTATTTTGCTTTGTTATCAGAGGGTAAGTTAACAGCAGATCTCCGGGAACCATACAGAAAAGCACTAGACCAGGCCAAGTCACTGTCTTAACAGTTGCCCTTTTACATTAAAATCGGATTAATTTATGCAGTGGTCTTGACAGCATACTTACTGCTGGACATATGATTACTTTGTTCAGAATTGAAAAGGTTCTCAGAAACAAGTGGTTATTTCTCCTAGATCTAGCTGTTTATGCTGCACCCCCCCCCCCCACACCATCCAGTTAGCTACATGCAGTCAAAGTGTGGAATATATACACTTTAAATTGAGATGAAAGGCATCTCTGTTTCCCTGCAGACATTTATCTTAAGGTTCCACTAATGAACGTTTTTCTTTCTGTAGACTGAGCAAATCCACACTTTACTGCTGTTTGTGGAGATCCAAGGCTGCCAACAGATAACATTTGAAAAACTAACCCTATGGTCTTTTGGTTGACCTTTGACTTCAGCTCACCAAGACTCTCTTGTTCTAAAGGAATAAGTGTTTTTATCGTAATCTCCTCAGCGAATCTGGTCAAGTGTATGGAATGTAAAGGTTTTGTTTAGTTACAGGGGTTGAATACTGGTGGTGGATTACTCCAGAGATCCTTGGCGGGTTGGTAATCGAGTATGGTTGCCCTGCATTGTGATGTTCTAGGGAACTCCAATCTAAATTGCTTTTACTTTTTTCAATAACAAAAGACTCAGTTCTGTTTACCTTCTGTTGATCAATGGATATTTAGCAATTTAGGATGTTTTTTGTTTATACCCAAAATACTTTTGGTATAGGAAATGTTGTAAAACTATCCGGTGCAGTAATTCCAGTATAAGAACAGATATACTATATTTTGAAAATGTTCATACAATGCTAATATTTTGCCTAATGCCCATTATCTGTATACAACTTTCAAATATCCAAATGCACCTACAGTACATCAAAATTATTAAACACTAAATTCTTCAAACATTATAAAGCGTGCATAAATCTAATCTTTTGTTCTACCTAGATATTAGTTTGATAACCAAAGCGATCATGTTCAAGAAGAAGAAGAAGAAGAAGAAGTTTTATTTATATAGCGCCTTACCATAGCTCAAAGCCGCTCTACATTTTACATTACAAAACACCCAGACACTCAGACATACATTACAGTCACATGGATACAAATAATCACATCAGACAAAATGCATGTTAAATAGATATGTTTTTAACTGGGTCTTGAATCTAGCCATGGATGAGGTAGTCCAATGAATAATCCAGGGAGGTCAATTCCAAGAAAAAACATATCCAGAAAACAGACGTAACAACAACATACAAACAGTAACCAGCGTGAAGCAGCAGCACAAGCGCGCCTAGCGTTCTCACACCGGAAGTAGGACACAATCCACCATGAGACCATCCGCCAATAGCTCTAGTGATTATGGAGTTCAATAGTTGATGGAAATGGGATCTTTTTCTATTGCTCTATATGAATAAATACTTCAGACAATATTATAACATTTTCAAGGTGGACTTATAAAAGATAACTGATCTAACTGATTATATTATCTTACTAACTTCTCAAACAACAGCTTTCTTAAATGGAACTTGATTAGGCCCAGAGACTAATTGGTAGGTTGATTCAAAACAGGGAAACAAAATGGTATTTGATTGTCAATAGAGCTATCTCCAACAGTTCCTTTCATTGTGGTGACAAAGGGAGATGTGTTTAGTCTTTCTGGGTGGTAAAAGTAAGGAAGCACTTCCATTCTTACATTTGTTAACATCTGTCTTTTCTTTTTTTGATTTAAGTCAGGGTCAACAGGTGTGGTAGGCTTTCTTAATGGACGTCAAACCCTAATCACCATATACACAGTACCGACTTTCATTGCTTTAATATTTGAATTGACCACTGACTGAACTGAACTAAATACTGATAAACTCAGGCGGATGTAGGTAGATTGCCTGATAGTATTACATTTGTCTGAATTTATATCTGTTCCAAGGACTATGGAATTGAATAGGAATTGCCTGAATATTGGATATGGAGTTACATGTCAAGTGGCAAAGGAGGAGTTGAGGATGGTAAATAAAAAGCATGCGTCTTGATATTACTCAGGCGTATCTCTTTGTACCTGCCTCAACCCCAGCCACAGTCAAGCTGCACCGCACAGAATACTGGAGGTGGCAAAAATTAATAACCCTTTCAAAAAGCTACTCACCTTATTTCCTACATACTGTATCTCTCTGCAGAAAAACTGCTAACAGTATAGACATGCTGTGTCTGTGAAGCCTTTTTATGTCAGGTTTTATGATACAAATAGTCCCTACTGGGATTTTGGCCTGTAACCTCCAGGTTTCCTAGTCTTTTCTCTGGCTCGTCTGAAACCAGATCACTATGCGCTCTGACAGAATGGTTTCAGTGTTTAAAGGTTTCATGTTAAAATGCGGAATAGCGCAGTGCTCAACCCTCTGGATGCTTCATTTAGCCCAGGGCATATGTGAGGGCAGACTGCAAGATGCTTCAGTCTTTAATATTAATTTCCAAGTAAAGGAACAGATCTGTATATGCATTGGCTATAGTGGAAAAACACATCCTCACACCTGTCTCGCACACTTAAGCATATTGGTGAAATGTTCTGTCCGATCCATCAAACCAACAACAGTCCTTGTCCTATTACGTGCTCACCGGACATGTTTAGAACTTTACCTAATATGAGTGATTCTGAGGAGGTTCTCTCTTATTTTCCTCCTCTTCCCCTGGGCATGGAGTGACACTGCAGAAATAAAGCATAGATAGAAATGTTTGCAGCCTGAAGAACAACTGTGCAGAGTATTTTGATGCATGCATATTCCACCTCTCATAACGTTACTAAGACACATACTGTACTGTATGTTGAATACAGAAACTGTAAGCTGGTGGACATGCAAAACATAAGCGCCATTCTGCAATATCTATTGTCAATCATGGGGTTTTAGAGTCATTGCAGCTAAAACAGATTGTGGCAGAATCGGATTTTATGGAGGGGGGTTATCATTGGAAGTTGCATTACTTAAATTAAATTACTATAACTGTTTTTTTTTCACTCACTTATGTCCCCTATAATTTAATAAAATTATCCCAACAATTGAGAAAATCTGAAAGGGGGGAAAAATGTCATTGCAATGACAAATGACAAAGCAATGACATTTTGTATATATATTTTGCAAATCCAATGGGAAAGTTAAACGGAAAAGCAAAATATATATACAAAATGTCATTGCTTTTGTATATATATTTTGCTTTTCCGTTTAACTTTCCCATTGGATTTGTGACTTGTATATTTGTTAATTTACCCATGTGGTAGCGTAAAGACCCTTCATGACAGGGTGTGGGCTTAGGAGATGACCAAACAAGCATAGTGTTGATCTATGTTGCCCATAGCTGGCTGTGATTTGCCATGACACGAGGCAGGATATTCACTGCCTCTCTGTCCTTTTTTGATGTTGAAAGAATGTTTTTATTTGGGTAGAGGCTGTGGGGGAGCTCTTTGCTATAGCAAGAATTGCTTTTCTGGCAGAAGGTGTTTGTTGCGGGGCTGCTGCAGTGGTACAGGCTATAGTGCTCTGTCCTCTCTGAGAATACTGTACCTGCTGCAGCATGAATCATTTATGCCCAGGAAGTGTGAGAGGAAACAATGAGTTATCTTAACACTGCACCTGAGCACCTACGTACAGTAGCCTCACCTATTAGAATGATGTCAGGATACATTCTAAAAGAATGACACTATACGGTATACAGTGCTGTAAAAATCACACGCCACACAAAGACACATTAATCCAATAAAAAATATAGTGTTTTAAAAAAATAGCCTGCACCTTGTTTAGTATTCTTTGTTGTACAAATCTGAAACAGAAGAAGAAAGATTCACTTTGATAGCCTGTTGTGTAAATTCCTTAAAGTTTCTTGCTGGACTTACAGTATATGGCCAAAAGTATTTGGACACCTGACCATCACACCCATATTAGCTTGTTGGACATCCCATTCCAAAACCGCAGGCTATAATATGGAGTTTCCCCTCTTTACGGCTATAACACCTGCCACTTCTGGAAAGGCTTTCCACAAGATTTTGTATTGTGTCTGTGGGAGTGTGTGTGCCCCAAAAGATGCCAAAAGAGCATTTGTGAGGTCACATTTACCGTTACAATTCATCCCAAATGTGTTCAATGGGGTTGAGGTCAGGGCTCTGTGCAGGTCACTCAAGTTCCCCCTCACCAAACTCTTTGAATCATGCCTTTATAGACCCTGCTTATTGCACAGGGGTAGGTAGTCATGCTGGAACTAGAAGGGCCTTTCCCAAACTGTTGCCACAAATTTGTAAGCACCCAAATATTTAAAATGTTTTTTTTGTATTCGGTAGCATTAGGATGAGTCTTCACAACTAAGAGGTCTAGCCAAACCTTGAGAAACATCCCCAGACCATTATCCCTTCTCCCCCATTTGTACAGGGGTCCACATACCTTTGGCCATATAGTGTACTATCATTTACTTATTCTGTTCTTTACTTTATCCAATAGAGCCCAACTTCAATCATGTTCAAGTCAGGGTTTCACCGTTGCCAATCTAATACTGTGTTTCACCTATGGATTTTTGTCTGTGCATGTGTGTGTGTGTTTTAAGAGTTTTGGGGGGTTACATTTTTTTATTGACAGAACTGTACGAAGTGTAGGTTGGGGCAGGGGTTTTCCAAATTTTTTTATGACACCTCACACTTGGGAGTGACCAAACATGTTGATGCACACCAACATTTTTTAGCTTAATGATTGTAACAACAACACATATAATGTTGTAGCTATGAGTATTGCCTTACTGTAAGGTGTTGTATCTAATAACAGGTTGCTAAAACAGTGATCAATTACTTGATATATGGTAAAATGTGTCAGTAGTGAAAATAGCTAAAATTGCAAATAAGTGAAGGTATGGACTGGCATTCAGTGGTAAACAATCAGGCCAAAACAATAGTCACTTTATATGTAGTGCAAACAAGCCAAACATTAACATTCAGTTTCACCAATTTATTCAACCAAGTAGTTAAATGTAACAAAGTGCAAAGCAAGATTAAAAGCATAACATAATTTAATTGAAACAATATATAAAATTGTATTCCTAACGTTTAATCCCTGATTTACAAACCATACTCCCTAACAAACAGCACACTCTCCCTTACTCACGCACACAAGAACCAGAGTCCAGATTGACACACTCCATTTCTGTCTGTCTATCATTTTATGTCTGTCTGTCTGTTTCTCTCCACACGCATGCACGCACACACACACACAGTTGTGTACAGCTAACCTTGTGGGGACCAGAAAACATAAAAATGTTACCTAACCTTAACCTCAACCCTAACCTTAGCCCTTATCCTAAACTTAACCTAACCCTTACCTTAAGCTAACCCTAACCTTAACCTCACGCTAAATCTTACCTTAATCTCAATAACGTAACACGTATGCCTAAACTTAACCCTAAACCTAACCTAGAATGCCTGAACCTGGAATTCCCTGAATTGAAACCCTAAACCTAAATGTAGCCTTGTCCCTAAACCTAACCCATAAGTCAGAAATGGACTTTGTCCTTATGGAGACTGGCAAAAGGTCCTAATATGGGCATTTTTGTCAAGTAATACTATCCCAGGAAGACACCGGGCCCTAATACGATCTGTTAAACCAAAACACACACACACGCCAGGTTAGTGTTTTGGTAAAAGTATGTAAACCATTTGAATTTACCTGGATTTCTGCAAAGTTTGGTCATCAAATTTCATCTGATCTCCAAGTTTCAACAATAGAAAACAATCTTTTACTAAAAACACATGTCATTATATTTGGTTAACAATTTAGCTATTCAAAGTGCAGTGTGGAATAAAATGTGAATCCCTAAGAAACTAGACTCTCCAGAAGCTGATTGGAGTCAAGAGTCAGCTAACCTAGATTCCATCAATGAGGCAAGTTTGGAGGTGTTGGTTAGAGCTGCCCTGCCCTATAAAAAATACCACTCTGAAATTGTGAGTTTGCTATTCATAACAAACATTGCCTGATGTGAAACAAACCTTCAACAAAAGAGATCTCAGAAGACCTAAGCCTAAGCATTTTTTTCATTTAACGAGAGAGTGTTACAAAAGTATCTCTAAAAGCCTTGATGTTCATCAATCCTCAGTAAAATGAATTGTCTAAAAATGGAGAAGGTTGCTACTCTCCCTAGGAATGGATGTTTTGCAAAGATGATGTAAGAGCACTGTACAGAATGCTTGATGAGGTTAATAAGGATCCTAGAGTGTCATTTACAAACTCTCTGGATCATGCTAACATCTCTGTTGATGAGTCTATGACATAAAACAATAAACAAGAAAAAATAAAAACACATTACTGCATGACTGAGGTTCACAAAAATAGACCTGGATAATGTACAGCGCTACT
This sequence comes from Umbra pygmaea, assembly GCA_016801145.1. NCBI lineage: Eukaryota > Metazoa > Chordata > Actinopteri > Esociformes > Umbridae > Umbra > Umbra pygmaea. Next base: position 17,222 of record JACXGM010009158.1, read on the forward strand.
GGCACAATATGTGAACTGATACATTTCAGAAAGACCTAACTGTGATTTGTCAGTAATAAAAATCTATTCAGGTCATTGTGTCAGTTAAAGCTGCACTATGTAACATTCCATTCATTTAACCTGTCGGCCCGAATTCTACGTAGATTTTTTAAATAATTTTTGGTAACACTTTATTTTGAGAGTCCAAAAAGTGTATCTGTAGATGCTCTACAGATTATCTGCAGACGATCAACAACAGTTTAACAAACTATCTACTAACCCTAACCCAAATCCTTTCCTTAACCCTTCCCCTGGGGTTAAACCTTAACCATTACCCTAAAACATATTCTAAACTTACCCCTACCCTTAAACTACAAAATTAGTTGCATATCAACAGATAATTTGTTCATAGTTTATTGATAGTCATATCATCAACAAACTGTCTGTAGAGCACCTACAGATGGAATTTCGGACTCTCCAAATAAAGTGTAACCTAATTTTTTATATATACATTTTTTTCTGAACACAGGAATAATACTGGGACAACATATCCAATTTCCGAAAATACACATGATTATTTTCTCCATAATATGCATTTGTTGCTAGTTACTGTATATATAGTGAAAAGTCAAATTTGCTATTCTATTATTGTCTATATTTTGGATTATTTAAATTGACGTTTTCCATCCCTGGATCCAATATGCTAGTTCCTATTGTTTACCAATCTGAAAATTAAAAAAGTTACATGGTTTAAGTAGAAATCACAATAATAAAACATTGTTTTCAGATACCTTGATCCCAACAAATCTTCCAACATACAATATGCACTAACGCTCAGGCGGATCTTGCTCACCAAACAGAATTCAAGAAACACCCTTAAAAGATAGAATTTGGATTCAAATTGATACAGATTAGACATACTATAATCCCAATTTTGTTCCAAATCTTTCCTATTTACTGCATCTATCAAGTAGCCTGCCTAAACCATACTTGTTCTTCTGGTGCTGTCCTTATGCATGCAGGACCATGTAAAATGTTATTATGTTTTCAGTTTGCCAATGATTTTAACCTGCCAAATAGTTTGAATAGTCAGTCAAGGCCAACGAGTTTGGAATACAGACGTCTTGTCAAAACCATTGTTGATGGTGAAAGATCAAGGCAATGGCAGTTAAAGAACACATTATTTCATGTTGGTGGGTACAGACGGGTTTGAGAGTATAACAGTGCACTGAATGAAAGAAAGCTGGACAAAGACTGGATTGAGAGGCTGATACAGTGGTTGGTTGTGTACTGCAGAGCTGGGAAACAGGCATTCCATCAGGCTATAATCTGACTTGTGATATTTAACCGTGGAGCTCACAGTGAATACATAGCAGTCATCAGGCAGAGATGAGTCTTTTCCTGTGATGATGTTCATTATAGAGAATGGGCCAGTCACCATCCAGACGGTTAGACAAAAAGCAGGCTGGCCAGCAGAAGGTCAGCAGTGGAGATGTTACTTGTACCAGGATGGGAACCTGTTGTAGCTTTATACCTCAAGGTCAGGATGTTAATTGTCTGGCTGAACCTGAACTGGTGCTCCTGGAGGTGGAGGACCCTGGTCATGACATGGAGGAGACAGGAAAAGATATGGAAGCGACCCGATTAGAGACCATAGTTGAAGACGGGGAGGAGTTCATCGAAGAAAATTCAAGGTAATATGTCAGAAGATAAACATTCCAAAGTAAATATGAATGAAAAAAAACAATCAAAATGTACAAGTTAATTAAAGACCTGGGATATTAGTTTCAGTGGTGAAACTCTTGTTGCTTTGTCACTTTTCATTTGCCAGTCTCTTCAGGAGTGAAGTATCCTGTTCATTTCAGAGTTGTTTGGCCCTCAGTAGGGAAAACTAGGTCTGTTCCTATTGATTAAATTCAAGACAGCTGCTCCTCTGCTCCTCTGACTGCCGCATACTGTCACAAAGATACTGGTAGGTGAGACACTGCAGAAGTTAGCTGCAGGTGTGTGATCGACTGAGGACACACTAGGAAGTGATTCTTCTATGGAAAAGTCATTGAAAGAGGAAGATAACTGGGAGGAAGCTGTTTTCTAATTGTTGTCCTTGAGATTTGCAGAGTTCCCAGTGTTTGGTTTGGAATTTATTATGTATGCCATGACTGTAATCTCTCATCTAGCAACCAAGCACTGAGATTTTAGCTCTCCCGTGCGAGCACAGAAAATCTTTAGGATTTAAGTCCAATTCACTAAATGTTGACAAACTATTGACGTAATTGCTCCATTTTGCTTTTTTTCTGTATAATGTTTCTAAAGGTTTTTCTTGAGTGTTGAAATGCACATAAGTAGTGTAAATCTAAATATCTGAGACTATGAACTTAGTGTATTTGTCATCTGTTTTAGGATGTTATTCACTTGAAAATATGCCTCATTATCCTGCAGCAAAAGTCCAATGTCAGTACAAATCTTTGATATGGACCCTGGTACAGTTTGCATATAGTACTACTGTGAATGAGCTTCTGAAATTCACCTGTTAGTTACCAAGCACAGTTCTTGTAAAGGCTGTGAATGTAATTATTTTATATGCTATAGCTTCTCATTAGGATTGGGTAGGCTCCAGATTTCAACACAATTCCTACTGAGAGAAATACATGTCATCATTACCGTAAAACCTAAAGGCAAATCCTGATAATGGTTCTATGCGCTTATTCTATCTATAACTTTTTTACGACTTAAAAGTGACTTGTGATTTAGGGAAAACTGCTTGTGTCGCTCCCTCTTCGACTGATATGCAGAGTGAGCTTTAGCTAGATGTTTTAGTTCCTATAGGACAGATGTTCCCAATGTGTGACGTGTGCCCCAATGCTTTAGGAGGGCAGGACTGAAAAGCTAAACAGCAAAAAAGACATGTTCAAAAATACTAAAGTGTTTCCAGGGTCAGACCCATACATTTCCTTAATGTGAGTTAGTACAGAGATGCAGAATAACCGTGTTTGTTCTATATGGAAGGCAGCATGTTAAACCAACAGTCAAATCATTTACTGTATTTCCAGCCAGTTGGACAAGCCAACAGAATTATTTAGAATGAACAGACTTGTGTTGCAGCTAAGATATATAATATATATATTTTTCCAGTCACGAATAATATAAAAAATTTGAATTGTACAATAGTCTTAATCTGAAAACTCTCCATGCATTTTACAATATGTACAGTATTTAAGCATTTATATTGATAGGATACCTACCAGTTAACCCTGTTCCCAAAATTTCCCCAACACGCACACAGCTCCAGCACATACAATATGCTACGCATAGCTCCCGTTCTCTCCAATTAGATTCTGAATCAGACTTCCTGGTTACTGTTCTAATTTTCAATCTAGGATTATATTCTGTCAACTGCCATACAGTTGTTTTTAAGTGCTGTACAGTAGTTAGGGTAGTTGTTTGTTGTAATTCCGCATGCAGGAACCATACAATTATTTTTCCTCAGTCTATGCAGTGTTGTAAAGTAGCATATTTGTTCTTTGTAATTACATACATCCATAGTTATGTTGACAGCTGAGCCCATGCTTGTTTTTCTGTGTGAATATTCACTATTGCCCCTGCTTATTAACAGAGTGATCAATAGACCATAATATGAGGAAAGTAGATCATAGTAATTAGGCTTTATGATTACGAGGATCAAGTGGGATCAAAAGGATTTTGACAAGTTCACCACACCCCTATGCCAATAAATATGTACATGTGTATTTCTACAGTATATGCTGTGTTCCCAGCTTCAGGCATATACACCTCATTAATTAATTTTTAGTATGGAAACATATTGAGAATAGATTTATGAATAAAACTGTTCCGTTATTTACATTTTTATTTACCCATTGTGTATGGCAGGGCGAGCTGTGATTAAAATGAAAAGGCGGGGTAGGAGCTAAAAAGTAAGGGAACCCCTGCTATAGGGAAATTCAAAACCATGATTAATTAATTATTTATTGTTGAATATAATTGTTATTTGTAATTATGTTTTTGTATTTTTATGTTTTTTATTTGCTGTACATGGGGCTCAGCTGAAAAAGACACTTAGGTCTCAGACTGATTTTCTCTGTATAAATAAATAAATAAATAAATAAATAAATAAATAAATAAATATTAAGGCACCAAAAGTTTTGGGACAGAGTCATAATGTGCAAAAAAATCATTGAAGTTGTTCAAGGCCAATTCATTTTAAATTAATAATCTTCAGACAACTATATATGCCATTTGAAACATAACATACTTTCAGGACCTTAAATCTTAGCATTTCTATTAGCACAAATTGGCATAGCGCTGCCCAGGATTTGAGATAGATAAGTCAGATTACGTACCTTGTCATGTTGCTCTCCAGCAACTCGTTATGTGCAAATCGGGCGCCTGTAAGTTAAATTGTGGAAGTATACTAGGTGTAATCATCCCACGCATGAGCTGCCAAAAGGCTTTCGTGTTGGACGAGCAGTGTGAAAAGAATCAGCAAGCTCAGCAACATGTGTTTTCGATGAACAATGCAATCGCCCTTCACCATTCCACATCTATCTAAGGAGGTGCAGAGTTGCCAACAAGGCAGGGTTAGTGGGAAATTGAACAATACCAATTGGGAGGGGAGATACTATGAAAAAATGTAAAAGATAATACCTGATAAATAAGTCCCTACAAGTGTTTTTGTCAGTTCTTCACTAGGAAAAACTTGTGGATGTCTTTAATGGAAAAACTGACATTTGAGTATCATGTTCGAATTGGGGTTACTTCTATGTTTAGGCATTAGTGTACGCAGTAGGTGTAGTTTAAGTACAGACAAAACTAAAATGTAGGTTACCGTGATAGGCTTAGGAGTAGGTTTAGGGTTTTGGGTTGGGGAAATATATATATATTTTAAAAGAATTTTAAAACATAAAACATAGTTGTTCTCAGATCAACCACTAGGTATTGCTGTTGAATTTATTTTAAACACTTTTACCTTTTAAACTACAGTATATCTGAGGTCAGCAACCTCCAGCACCCAGCCTTTAGAGATGAACTGACATTTTACATAGATCATTACTGAAATCTTCACCTGATAATTCAGGAGTTACTCTGACTAAACATGCCTCAGGACACAGTCATTGCTTAAGTAGTTAGCTAGTGAACATTGCACCGAGCTGTGTTACAGTAGATCTCAACAACAACAGTCAAAAGTGATTCAATAGTGACAAAGAAGAGTTCCCAACCTCTTTTCTGCAGTGTCCCCTGTTTCACATCTGAAAACGATCACGTCTGTCCAGTTCTATTCGTCTGTCTGGGCCGTTTGTTGAGGAAGAGAGAGTCCAGAGAAGGACCGGAATACTCTGGTTGCATGGAGGCAGCAAGGTCATCTCTGACAGACACTGCATGGCTGCTGTAACCTGAGAGATAAGTGGCGAGACTAAGAGACTGCTTTACTTCTTTCTGCCGTCTGTTTCCTCTCGAATGAGAGATGGCGACAGCTCTCTGTCTCTCTGTTCATTGTCACCCTTTACAAAGGGTTCCTGAGCAGGCATTCTTAGGGTGACAGTGGGGTACAAAGTGGGCTTCACCAACACTGTGCTCCATCCGATGACCAGCATTCTCGCCCTCTCGCCTGGCCCTCCTCAATCAATGCAGGAACTGGAGAATATTGAGCTCTTTCTGTGACATCCAAGGTGAGGAGGTTGGTTTTCTGCATCGCTGGACTTGGAAGATGGATCCGCACAGGTAACCAAGGAAATGTCAGCCCAATTTTAGGGAAAGGTCCTGGGATTCCAGATTCATCCAGGCACCAGCTGTGGTCTCCAGGCTGCTTAACAAAGCTGGTCACACCCGTGAAAAGAAGGAGTGCTGAAAGGAAAGCAATGAACAGAGGAAACCAGAGTAACCAGCAGAGTAATAAGAAGTGCTGGGATTAGGTTTGTGGACATGTAGTCAACTGAACACAGCCTCAAAGTTTGGCTAAAAGCTTGTTGGAAAGGCAAAGGTAAGAGCTTCTTTATTGGTATGTGAAAGAGTAAAAATGGGAAACTTGAAGAAAGGTTCTATGTGTATTAAATGGACAATGGATTTTATTCAGCAAGGAAATGAGGATTGTGATGTTGTGATTATGTATATACATTTCTTAATGAATGAACTATGCATTCAAGGGCCAGTTTCACAAACACAGATTAAGCCTAGTCCAGGACTAAGAAATTAAACTCTGGAGATTTCCATTGAGCTATATTTTTTAGCTCATTAGTAAACTTAATCTATGTTCACAAAATTGTTTGATACAATTTATATTGAAACACCGGAAAATGATATGTGTTTATAGTTTTTGTAGGATGAGTCTCACAGTACACATGTTCCGGGTATAACCTTTCAATTGTGCCTTCCTCTGGTGTGAAACCCCAAAAGCTTTTAATTGATTTGCAGTTTGCAGCTTTCTGGAGGCTAGCCTGACATCTGAGTGTCAGGATGAATTATAGCATTTCTTCAAACACAAACATGTTTGGAGAAGTTTGTTTTGTCCACCAATGTTTTCCTTGACTATCTTCTCTGTAATGAGTCTGGATCTGTGTATCTACAAGATTAATTCCATAACAGAAAAAAATATGATATAAAATATTATATAAAGGCCCCAATTGATCCCACAAACAAATGAGTTGGGCCAATGGCAGAACCTCCTTGTTAATGCAACATTTGTAAATATTGTCATTGGTTTTGGTACTCCGATTGATTAGAGATAATTAATTTAGGCTACGTTGTAACACACCCCTTAGTGTTATGTCACAGAATTTCAGCAATGGCAGACTCCGACTAAATTATGGAGTGAGCATAAAAACATTTTTGAGCCAGGTATAGAAGTACGAACTGCCTTGCTCTCTTCAGGCATTTTTTACAAGGCCCTTCAAAATCCCTGCACTTGAGACAAGGGTGATTGTTGTATAAGATAGGATGTAGAGGATGAGGTGGTCTAATGAATTCCAGACTGCTTCTACTTAGAGAAAATGCAAGAGCAAGTTTTGTAATTAGATTTTACAAAAAATATTTCCACAAATGTATAGTAGCATACTTGAACCTATTGTTTATTTATTTTTACTGGAACATCTTCCTTTAAAAAAAATAAACCCCTCCAAGTATTGCAGTGTGAAGAGCAATGTATCATGTACAGTAGGCTACTTATTTAAAACAAAGATGTGCACGAATAGCCCTTGTTTCAAGCCCACATACCTCTGTTTGCTCGTCGTCTGGTACATTTTTTTGTCCTTTTGCAGACACTCTTATTCAGGCAGCACTCAGGAATCAAAACCGGTATCCATACAATTAGGGGTCAGATGGGTCAGTGCTTAGGGAGTCGGACTAGTAGTCGGAGGGTCGCCGGTTCGATTCCTGTCTGTGCCAAAATGTTGAACATTACATGAACCCCAAGGCCTGGTTTCTGATGGGGAGACCCCCCCTCCCAGTCCGATGGCGACTCTGATGCCCCCAGTAACCATCAAAGAGGGGAAAGCGACTGCGGTGGTGGCCAGGGGAGAGGAGCCCCCTGCTAGGGTCAAGGGCGTGGGGCAGCCGGTACCAGAGATAGGTACACGGCAGGCTGGAATGACTGCGATGACTGTAGACACGCTGGGATCTTGATGACCATCATCTCTGACCCGGAGGTCTCATCGACGACTGTCATCTTTGCCTCGGGGGTCTCGGCTGCCGACATGTTGTCCCCGGGAGTGCTGGATGCTCTGCCACTGGGACCCCTGAGGGCTCTGCTGCTGACCTCTTCCTGGAGGGGAGGAACCTATTCCTCAACAGTTGTAGACTCCCAGCGATCAGGGACCGGAACCTCCCGCTCAGGTGTTGAAGGACCCCCGGCAACAGGGACAGAGCTGGTGGTGGTGTGCTGGGGTCTCAGGGGCCAGCACCCCTCTCTGCAGCATCGGGGGAGGAGGCTGCAGTAGTGGCCACACTGTAAAGGGCTGAAGTGTGGCCAGCACTGGGCAAGGAGTTGGGGGCTCCTTCCCTTTCTCGGTGACAGGGGTCTTGTCCCCTGGGTGAGGCGCAGCTGGCTAGACATTTTGGGGTGAACTAACTTTTGTTGCCAGCGGTTTAGACCTTAATGGCTGTGTGTTGAGTTATTTTGAGGGGACAGCAAAATTGACACTGTTAGACAAGCTGTACACAAGCCGCGGTCGGTGGATCTTAATTGGGGAGGACGGGTTCGTATTACGCTCAGAACCGGAGTGAATGGAATGTGTGCAAATCGAAAAACACTTGGTTTTGTTCGTTGCGCACCATTCCATTCACTCCGGTTCCGAGCGTAATACGAGCCCGTCCTCCCCAATTAAGATCCACCGACTGCGGCTGCTGTACACTCACTACTATTTCTTCAGTGTTGTCACATGAAAAGTTATAATCAAATATTTACAAAAATGTGAGGGGTGTACTCACTTTTGTGAGATATTGTAAGTTAGTTTATGTATCACAGTCATACCTGTTGAGAAAACACTGCTCGTAAATGCGTAAAATGGAACCAAAATGAAATGTCCATTTCGATACCAGTAGTATTGGTTCACTTAAAACCAGTATCATTGAAGTAACCGGTTCTCAATACCCAACCCTAGGATAACATCATTCTAGGGGTGATGTTGTAGGGCCTAGTCCTGTCTCCTTCAAATTTGGACTGGAGCCAGTTTTTTTGTTTAAAATAATCACCCCATGCTCCCAACACTTCATATTATGAAGGTGAAAAGTGACAGGTTCATTTGAATCAAGCAGGTTCGTTTGAATTCTGCAGGCAGTGAAGTAGAGACCAAAGCACAGTGACAGTTTAAAATCAATTTAAAACATTTAATGGGGCAATTAATCACACCTGTGACACGTGCTAGTGAGAAGGGTTAACCTGGCAAATGTCTGATGTACAGTGGTGATTCACCAGGCATCTGAATGTCAAATGCTGGCTAATAATTGAACAATATAACACTTTTTTCATGTCTGTAATATGCTGTATGCTATGCTGTGATTTTGTATTAAAATAAATGTAAGCAGTGATGACAATTAATTGAATCCCAAAGTACACTCACCTAAAGGATTATTAGTAGTAGTGGTAGTAGTAGTAGTGGTAGTAGTAGTAGTGGTAGTAGTAGTAGTAGTAGTAGTAGTAGTAGTAGTAGTATAGTAGTGTTAGTGGTAGTGGTAGTAGTAGTAGTAGTAGTAGTAGTAGTAGTAGTAGTAGTAGTAGTAGTAGTAGTAGTAGTAGTAGTAGTAGTACTAGTAGTGGTAGTAGTAGTGGTAGTAGTAGAAGTAGATTTCCTTTGGAAATCATCCGCCCAATTTCCAAAGGAAATGGTTGACTGTTGCTTTAAATGTGGTGATTTAAGCAATTTTGAGCGTGGCATGGTTATTGGTGCCAGACGGGCCGGTCTGAGTATTTCACAATCTGCTCAGTTACTGGGATTTTCACGCACAACCATTTCTAGGGTTTACAAAGAATGGTGTGAAAAGGGAAAAACATCCAGTATGCGGCAGTCCTGTGGGCAAAAATGCCTTGTTGATGCTAGAGGTCAGAGGAGATGCTAGAGGTCAGGGCCAGCTGCTTCAAGCTGATAGAAGAGCAACTTTGACTGAAATAACCACTCGTTACAACCAAGGTATGCAGCAAAGCATTTCTGAAGCCACAACACGCACAACCTTGAGGGGGATGGGCTACAACAGCAGAAGACCCCACCGGGTACCACTCATCTTCACTACAAATAGGAAAAAGAGGCTACAATTGCAAGAGCACACCAAAATTGTACAGTTGAAGACTGGAAAAATGTTCCCTGGTCTGATGAGTCTCGATTTCTGTTGAGGCATTCAGTCAGAATTTGGCGTAAACAGAATGAGAACATGAATCCATCATGCCTTGTTACCACTGTGCAGGCTGGTGGTGGTGGTGTAATGGTTTGGGGGATGTTTTCTTGGCACATTTTAGGCCCCTTAGTGCCAATTGGGCATTGTTTAAATGCAACGGCCTACCTGAGGATTGTTTTTGACCATGTCCATCCCTTTATGGCCACCATGTACCCATCCTCTGATGGCTACTTCCAGCAGGATAATGCACCATATCACAAAGCTCGAATAATTTCAAATTGGTTTCTTGAACGTGACAATGAGTTCACTGTACTAAAATGGCCCCCACAGTCACCACATCTCATCCCAATAAAGCATCTTTGGGATGTGGTGGAACGGGAGCTTGGTGCCCTGGATGTGCATCCCACAAATCTCCATCAACTGCAAGATGCTATCAATATGGGCCAACATTTCTAAAGAATGCTTTCAGCACCTTATTGAATCAATGCCACATATAATTAAGGCAGCTCTGGAGGCAAAAGGGGGTCAAACACAGTATTAGGATGGTGTTCCTAATAATCCTTTAGGTGAGGGTACATTTACTGAATAATATCACTTCGTGGTGTGTCTGAATGCAACAGCAATGCACAGGACATACGGTGGGAGGGTGTAGTGGGAGATTGATAGTGCAAGTTTACCGATTGACTGATGCAGTCAATTTCGGGTGACAGCTCGTTGCCACATTTAATGCAACAGTCAACCATATCCTTTGGAAATTGGGGGGATGATTTCCAAAGGAAATCGACTTCTACTACTTCCACTACTACTAATACTACTACTACTACTACTACTGCTACCACTACTACCACCACTACTACCACTAC